>CM039138.1:18001123-18244329 GCA_022036555.1 Microstegium vimineum | reverse complement strand
TCAAGAGGCGCATCAGCCGGCTCCACCATCAACATCCAGCCAATGATTGGCAAGAGCAGATGCATATTGGACCGATAAGATCGCCGAAG
Source organism: Microstegium vimineum (assembly GCA_022036555.1). NCBI lineage: Eukaryota > Viridiplantae > Streptophyta > Magnoliopsida > Poales > Poaceae > Microstegium > Microstegium vimineum. The sequence continues at coordinate 18,244,240 of CM039138.1, read as the reverse complement.
TTATGAAAGAACAGTTCAGCATTAAACCCAAAGTCAAACATATTCTTATCGGACTCCGTATCCTCTAGCGTATGACTTGAATTTCTCTCCCAAATCGGTACAAAGTGCCTGATTTTACCAAGTTCTCCGGCCAAGACGACACATCAACGATGGAGCATATTAATCGCTTTATTATCTAGTGTGGAGAAGCTGCCAGTAGAGAAGAACTCAGGGTGAGATTGTTTTCTTCATCATTGTCTGGATCGGCATTCACATGGTTTATATCATTTCCTCCAAACTCTGTAATCACATGGGCCGATCTAGAGAGACAATTTCATAAATACTTCTTCGCTGGCATACATGAAAAGAAGCTTACCGATCTGGTCAAACTGAGGCAACACAATGACAAATCGGTAGAGAACTTTGTTCAGAGGCTGCGGGACGTGAAGAACAAGTGCTACAGCTTGGTACTTGATGATCGACAACTGGCAGATTTGGCCTTCCAAGGATTACTGCCGCCATCAAGGACAAGTATGCATCCCAAGAATTTGAAAGCCTAAGTCATCTGGTGCAAAGGATTGCCGATCAAGATATCAAAACCTTTGAACCCAGGAAGACTTGGAACAAGAAGGTGACCTTCATCGGGCAAGAAGAAGACTCTGGGTCAGATGAAGAGCTGAGCATCGATGCGGCCGAATGGGTGAAGGATAAGAAGCCTGTGTCTTGTCCGTTCGGCCAGAAAGAAACCGAAAGGTTCACCTTTGACATCACCAAGGCCGATAGGATGTTTGACTTAATTACTTCAAGAAGGGCGAATCAAGTTGGCGCCCAACCAAGTAATTCCATCGGCCGAAGGGCGAATCAAGTGGCACAATGCAGCTTCCCACAGTACCAATGACTGCAAAGTATTCAGGCAGCAGTTGCAGTCAGAGATCGAATCTGGACGCATCAAATTTTAAAATTCTAAAGTTCAGAAACCGATGAAGATTGATCAGCATCCGTTTCCAAATAATATGGTGGAAACCAGTGGAAAAACCAAAGTGCTGACATCGGAAGCTGCCAGGAAGAGTGCATCAGTAGACCCCAACCATCAAGTAACTGAGCACGACGAAAGGAGGTTTGCCGATGACAGAAAAGGCAAGAGAATTGCCGATGGAGGTAGCAGTGCCAATAGGGCTTTGGTGTTGTAATCACGCACAAGCAGCCAAGGCGAGACTATCGGCAATCACATGAAGAGTGATATCGGCAAGAAGAAGAAGAGCACCAGGAGTGTGGCTTTGGCATAAGGACCATTGGAAGTGTCCTTTCTTCGTTCACTGTTGGGAAGAAGGCATCAAGCTGCCTACTGCCGATAATTGCCTCGAGTGCAATGGATACTATACTGCCGATCGGTCAGGTAAGAAACCTTGTTTTGATGATCGGGCATCCAGGTACGCCAAGCCGCTCAGAGAAAAAAGGTCGGCGCATGACCGACTGGGGGGCAAGCTTAGTGCCCATATAGGCTTGGTGGACGTGTTGATCAAGAGGAGCTGGAAGAGATGGCCCAATACAAGAGTGTCTGATGAAGAAATATTCTCCAGAGATCCAAACATCGGAAGGAGTACCGATGCAAGCGGTGGAAAGCAGCGCCAGCCTGTTTGGAAAGCCAAGCTTCCTCAGTGGTGCCCCAAGGGTCTGACGAAGACTCAGAAAAGGAGGATTCAGCGCGAATGCCGCAATGACCTGTATAACAATGAAGAACCCTCAAGGGAAAAGCAGTGGAGGCCAAAGCGCAAGGACAGGGATCCGTCGGCAGAAATCAACATGGTCGTCATGTTCATGGCACTTGTCAGCAATGATGAAGAGACTGCCGGCATGGCACAATTGGTCCTGGATCCGATGGCAGCTGTCTTTAAGAAGCCTGCCAATGATGAGAGGCAGCACCTAAGGGCTTTGTTCATTAAAGGCAAAGTGGATGGACAGCCTATGACAAAGATGCTAGTGGATGGTGGGGCATCAATAAACATAATGTCGTATGCCGTGTTCAGAAAGCTTGGGAAAGGCGACCAAGACTTGGCCAAAACGGACATGAAGCTCAAGGACTTTGAAGGCAATGTGTCAACAGCCATGGGGGCCATATGTGTTGAGTTAACCATCGGCAGCAAAACTTTGCTGACAACATTTTTTGTGATCAGTGGCAAAGGCACCTATAACTTGCTCCTAGGAATGGATTGGATCCACGCTAATTGTTGTATTCCTTCCACCATGCATCAAAGCCTTGTACAGTGGATCGGGGACAGAATTGAAGTCGTCCGAAGTGAAGCCCCATCTACTGTTGCATCGACAGAATCGGAAACTTATGAGCAGACCAGGTGCATATCCGGTGAGGCTTGGGACAAGGAATTCCTCAAAGTTGCCGATTACCGTATTACACCGATCCAAGCAGTCGGTCCTGAAGAAGAGTTTTAATGGATCGGTTTCGCTGATGATGGAAAACTGGGACAGGGGTTCACATCCGCCGATGATTTACTTGAGATCAACATCGGCGATGGTAGTAAACCTAGGCCTACTTTTATTAGTGCTAAGTTAGATTCCCAATGTAAACAACAGTTAACCGATTTATTGAAGGAATATAAAGATTGTTTTGCTTGGGATTATACAGAGATGCCTGGTTTAGACCGATCAATAGTTGAACATCGGTTACCCATCAAGTCTGGTTTCCAATCACATCGGCAACCTGCGCGTCGATGCAATCCTACTATTCTACCCGACATCAAGGCTGAGATTACAAAGTTAATCGAAGCTGGATTCATTCGACAGTGTCGATATGACGAGTGGATTTCTAACGTGGTTCCTGTGTATAAGAAAAATGGAAAACTTCGTGTTTGTATTGATTTCAGGAACCTCAACAAGGCTACACCGATGGATGGTTATCCGATGCCTGTTGCTGATCTACTGATCGATGCTGCTGCTGGACATCAAATCATTAGCTTCATGGATGGTAATGCTGGGTATAATCAAATATTCATGGCTGAAGAAGACATATCCAAGACTGCTTTCAGATGTCCAGGTCACGTCGATTTATTTGAGTGGGTTGTCATGACTTTTGGCTTAAAGAATGCTGGTGCTACTTATTAGAGAGCAATGAATTTCATCTTTCATAAGTATATCGGCATGATAGTTGAAATCTACATTGATGATGTGGTGGTTAAGTCTGGGATTTCGAGAAGCATCTTGCCGATTTGCGGAAAATATTGGAATGCACTAGGGAGCATGGATTGAAGATGAATCCTAACAAGTGTGCATTTGGTGTGTCGGCAGGACAATTTCTGGGCTTTATGGTACATCAAAGAGGCATCGAGATCGACAGAAAATCTATCGATGCAATTAACAAAGTGGTTGCTCCTACAAACAAGACTGAGCTGCAGTCCTTGATCGACAAGATTAATTTCATTAGAAGATTTATATCTAACTTATCTGGTAAGATTAAATCTTTTAGTCCATTGTTAAAGCTAAAAGCCGATCAAGAGTTTACATGGAAAGAAGAACAACAGTTGGCCTTGGAGGAGATCAAGAAATATTTGGTGAACCCTCCAGTCTTGGTTCCACCTCAACACGGGAGGCCTTTCAAGTTATATTTGTCTGCCGATGACGGTGTTATCGGGTCAGCCTTAATTCAGGAATTTGAAGGGAAGGAACGTGTGATATATTATCTGAGCAGAAGGTTAGTAGATGCTGAAACCAGGTATTCGGCCATAGAGAGATTATGCTTATGTCTATATTTCTCTTGCATTAAATTAAGGCATTATTTATTGTCGGCTGAATGCACTGTTATCTGCAAAGATGATGTGGTTAAGTATATGTTGTCAATGCCGATACTAAGTGGACGAATCGGTAAGTGGATTTTGGCACTTTCAGAATTTGACCTAAGGTATGAATCGGCTAAGGCTGTTAAGGGTCAAGTGATGGCCGATTTTGTTACCCAGCATTGCAATGTGGTGAGCTCTGTAGAGATTGCTCCTTGGACTTTGTTTTTTGATGGGTCTACGTGCAAGGACGGAGCAGGCATCGGTATTCTCTTGATTTCTCCCGAGGGCGAAAATATGAAATTTCACTGCCGATTGTTGCTACTTCAACAAATAATCAGCCTGAGTATCAGGTTCTATTAAAGGGGTTGGAATTACTCAGGGAGGTACGTGCTGATGCTGTTGAAATCTTCGGTGATTCTATGTTGGTGATAAACCAATTGATTGGGACATATGAATGCCGAAGTGAAGCTTTAATTGCAGCCCATGAAAGGTGCCTGCAGTTATTAAAAGAATTCAAAGAGTACCACCTTGAGCATATTCCTAGATTGCATAACGAAGAGGCCAATCGGTTAGCACAAAATGCTTCAGAATATCAGCCGATTCAAGAAGTCATGACATCGGTAATAGTTACCGATGACTGGAAAAGTGAAATTGCCGATTACTTTAGGAACCCGTCTAAGAAGGTTGAGAGGCGTCTAAGGTTCCAAGCCACTAAGTATGTGCTTCTTGACGATGAATTGTATTATCGGACGATTGATGGAGTTTTGCTTAGATGCCTTAATAAAGAGGAATCAAAGGAGTTGATGGGTGAAATCCATGAAGGTGTGTGTGGAGCACATCAATCGGCATTCAAGATGAAGTGGATGATCAGGCGGAATGGATATTATTGGCCGACAATCCTTGAAGATTGCTTCAACTATTTCAAAGGATGCTAGGATTGTCAGAAGTTTGGTAACGTACAGAGGGCACCTGCGTCGGCAATGAATCCTATAATCAAGCCTTGGCCGTTCAGAGGATGGGCTATTGATCTCATCGGCCAGATTTATCCACCGTCAAGCAAGGGCATAAGTTTATACTCGTTGCTACCGATTACTTCACGAAATGGGTGGAGGCGATTCCTTTGAAGAAGGTGACATCGGCAAACATGGTGGATTTCATAAAAGAACACATCGTTTACCGATTCGGTATTCCTCAGACTATTACTACCGATCAAGGAACAATGTTCACATCGGGAGAGTTTGATGATTTTGCTGCTAGCATGGGGTTCAAGGTATTAAATTCTTCTCCTTATTATGCTCAAGCTAAGGGTCAGGCTGAAGCAACTAATAAAGGAGTTATCAAGCTTATTAAGCGCAAGATTGAAGAGAACCCTAGAAGGTGGCATATGGTGTTAAATGAGGCCTTATGGTCATATCGGATGGCTTGTCATGGTGCAACTAAAGTATCGCCGTATCAGTTAGTCTACGGACACGATGCTGTCCTGCCTTGGGAAATTAAAACTGGTTCTAGGTGATTGTGTTCTCAAGATCAATTGACGACCGATGATTATGCTACTCTTATGAAAGATGAATTAGAGGACTTGGCAAGTCATCGGTTGAGGGCATTGATCAGTATCGAGGAGAATAAGAAGAGGGTTGCCAGATGGTATGATAAAAAGGTAAAGGCAAAGCAATTTACCGATGGCGATCTGGTATGGAAGTTGATTTTACCGATTGGGACTAAGAGTTCTAGGTTTGGAAAATGGTCTCCTAATTGGGAAGGTCCTTATCGGATAAAACAATCTGCTCCTGGCAATGCCTATATTTTGGAAACTCTCGAAGGAGTTGCATTTTCTAGGGCAATCAACGGTAAATACTTGAATAAATATTACCCTAGTATTTGGGTAGACACATAGTGCTCAGTTGAATGCCGATGAAGGAAAAATTATATAAGCATCAGTAAAAGCGTGTTGACGTTATATTACAAAGCCAAAATCAAGTATTACTGATTACATTTGCCGATGTTATGGAATTTAACAAGTTACAACGGGGATTGGATAACTGATATCGCACGCAGGCGAATTTGTTCTATCTCTTCCATTTCCTTGGCATCCTCATCGGCAGATCCTTCAACCGACTTGATCTTTCTCTTTAGGGCGATGACTTGTCGGGCATTGCTGTCCCTCTCTTGTCGCAGAGCTTTGATGGTATCAGGAAGTTGGGCTCTCTTCTGGCTGACTGCATTCAAGGCTTCTTCAACCTTTCTTAGCTCAGCTTGCAGCTCTTCCTTTCTTGCCGACAATTGGATGAATTCCTGTTCAAGATCAGTGCCGAAAGCTTCCACTTGGCCGATGTTCTTGTGCTTCTCATCGGCAATTTGCTTAAACATAAGCATTTCTTCCGTAAGTTTGGATTGAGCATTCCTGTTGGCAATACGGCTTGAGACCCGTTGGTATTGAAGTCGACGACTCTCAAGGAAGGCTGCTTGGAGGAGGATCTCTTCTGCATCAGCAGGTAGTTGCCCTTGGATATCTTTGAAAGCTGCCCTTGCTGCAGTTGAATCCTGGACGAGCTGGGAAGTATCTTGTTGCAGCAAGGAAAGCAGTGATTCAAGTTTGGATTTGACCTCTGCCGATAGAGCTAGAGCGGAGCTTTCTTCGTCCTCATCCTCATCGGGAATGTTGATGGCGAAAGAGAATAGGTTGTCTGCTCGAGCGGGGCCTTCTTGGCTTTCATCCTCCTGGGGGTTGACGCTGAAGGAGAATAAGCTGTCTGGGGAATCTTGGGCCTGAAAAGGAAGAAGTTACGATATGCCGATTATAAGGTCATGTTACAGGTTAAGTGACCAACTTACCATTTTAAAGCAAATTTATTGCCTAGGACTTGGCATGGTGGATGGTCCAGCCTCATCCTGGAGATCGGCAGCGGTTGCCGATGAGTGAGCCTCTGCTGGGGAAGCAGTTGACGCCGTTGGTGCTGGTGGCGTTGTTGCTGATGGTGCTTCCGATGTAGTGGCTGGCTCCCGTGGTGGCGACACCGTTCTCTCATCGGGAATTTCGGCTGGTGAAGGTGCCGATGCCGATGTCTCCTCCGCTGTTGCAGCGGATGGTGTTACCTCCTGATCGGGGATATTGTCCAGTGGGTGATCAGGGATAGGAGCTGATGATGGTTCTGCTGTTGGTGCGTTGGTAGTTGGTGATGTGACTGGAGTCGATGGCGAAGATGGGGTGACCAATCTCAAGCGTCTTTTCTTCCTTGGAGCAGCGGCGGGAGATCCAGCCCGTTTCGATGAAGCCTGGGGGCATCGGCAGCAGGGATTGGAGATGATTGTGTGCTTGGAGCAGCTGCCGATGACCTCATTGCCTGAAAATATTTAGTACAAGATTACATAAAAATAAAGGTGTTGCCGATGAAACAGTATGTGATCGGTATGAGTGAAGATGAGTTTACTGCAAAAACCCGCGTCAAGGCAGCAACAGCAGCCGATGTAGCCTTGGTTTTTGCAGGCATCGGTTTGGGTACCTTCTGAGGGGTGAAGGCAGCTAGCGTGGGAGCATTATTGCCGATGAGTGATATGGGGTTCATCATTCGGAGATTAAAAGGCTTGCCACTCCTGCTCATCTTAGGAATCGGGTCGTCGACCTGTTAAGCATAAGGGGGTCAGATGCCAATGATAAAAGTAAAGTAGTGAGGAATGCATCGGAATGAAAAACTTACTGCATCATTGGGAATGACGTGATTGACGTCAATTATGTTCCGATAGTAGTGTGATGACTTGGCAAACAATTGATATCTCCATTCTTGCCACCAGAATTTATACTCATTCGTGATGAAGGAGGTTGGTGACCAGGAAGACAGATCAATGTCTGACATATCGGCATTAGGAGGAAGATTGACGACTTTGTTCCAGTCTATAACACTGGAGATAGTCTGCCTGGGTTTTACCACCTTGGAGTAGCAAAGCTTGATCGGCAGTTGGCCAAATGCCAGTTGTCTTGCCGCTACCGATGGGTAGTAGAACTCGAAGGATGGAGGGGCATTCTTCCCAGTTCCGAAGATATTGACTGGGATGGCCCGGGGCACGATGCTGGCCTTCATGATTATTTGATTCTGGGGCACATTCCCATCGATAAGATTGAACAACAGTGGAAATTGATTGTTCTCATCAACATATGGCCACCAGAGCCGTTCCGAAGCAGGGATTCCATTGTAAAATTTCTGGAAGAACAAGCCAAACTGCTCTGCATCGGCATCGGTCCCTGGCAGCACTATGATGGCTTCTCCGAAGTTGAGTGGAGAACGGGTTGCCGATTCATCATCCCTGTACTTGTGATTTTCCGATATGTCTCTTGGGAATTGCTGAGCAAATAAGTCAAACTGGAGGGCTTTGTGCATGTGTGCATTTAACCACATGTTTACGAACCACCAGGGGCCTCCAAGGTTGCCGATGGGCTCACCTAACAACAGCTTCTTGGACACTTGATGTAGAAGGCGGTACACTGCTCCAAGAAGGTATCGGCCGAGAGGGAGTCTTGTCCCATCGGCTAAGAGCTCTGCTGCTGGTAGGTACATTGTGGTCGGTCCAACGGTTTTGCCGCAGAAAATAAATTTTTTCAGCCACATGTTCAGGAAAATGGCATGCTCCCTCTGATTTACCGATCCGGTCTTCTGATACTCCTGGATATAGCCGGTCCAACCGCTGATATTCCGAGTGTTCACTTTATACTCGGCTTTCCTATTGAACAGAGTGAAGGTATCAGCAAAGGAGACGTCAAGCCCGGTCAGCATGTGCACATCGGCAAGCGTAGGGGTGGCTGGTCCATGCCTAAATAGGAAGGCGTTCATGCTGTCAGACGAGAAGTAGGAGGCCGCCATCAACATATTCTCGTTTTTCTCCATATCGGCAATGGAGAGCCTGATGTACTGATCCAAATTGCGCTCTGACCAATAGACCTGTTGTGTTCTGACGACCCTACGGTACCAGTTCTTCCACCCTTTGGTGGGTTTGGGCCATGAACGGAAGGCATCTTTCCATAACCCTAAACCGAAACATTCAGATCTGAAGGGTATGCGGTTGGTTTCCGCGTTGATCAAATAGATAGGGTCAGGATTCCCCATTGGGCCTAGGCAGGTGAAGCTGGACTATTCAAGAGGGATTACTACTTTATTGTACAGTTCCTAGGTTTCAAAAAGGAAAAGAAGGATTAAAGGAAGAAAAAAGGAAAAGTTACGGGATTCATACGGACTAGGAGCTTGCAGAAAGAGTAAGGAGGGAACGGATTTACCTTGGGGATGTCAACTTGGATCGCCATTGAAGCTGTGGAGTTCTTGCGGATTGTGCTTGACTTGAGGAAGGAACTATCGCTCGAGCTCGAACAGGTGTTCTTCGGAGGCGCCGCCGGAGGTTGAAGCCGAAGGCAGATGTGAAAGTGAAAGTGGACTTAGGGTAAAAAGGCAGATTGGTTCCTGGTAACTTTTATAAGCTTACTCTGGGGTATTTTGGGATTTCGGTTCACACTGTGCAGGAATGTGGAGAGGCCTGCGGTGGATGTGCGCGATAATCGAGGAGATATTGTCATATTTGCAACTATTTGTGCTATAATCGAGGAATTTTATTGATAAATTGTAGTTCTGCGCGTGGAGATCGAGGAAGTTGTGCAGTTATCTCGAAGGTAACAACTATAGTAGAGGGAATTTCGGCGCGTAAAGTATTATACACTCCAAAACTGGGGGGCACGTGTTGACACCGTTTTTCGGCACGTGTCAAATGAGCTAAGACTTGTGTTGATCAGCAACCGTTTTCCATCGGCATCGGGAAGTCATGAGTCAGTATTGCCGATAGGAGTGTGCTGTGGGAAGACTAAGTGTGTTGCCGATGGAAGCTGGAAGTTTCGGATGTTGCCGATAGGAGTGAATGGTTCACCAGAGGCCGAATGCAAAGTTGCCGATGCCGATTGCCGATGAGGAGATGTTGCCAATACCGATTGCTGATAGAGATTGATTGGTGAAGACAAGTTACCAGTACAAGGTTTCCGATCGGAAAGTATTGCCGATGCCAATTGGCATGGAGTGCCGATGAGTGCAGGGTGACTTAGCGTTTGATGTCAGCAGAGGATTACCGGTGGCCAAAGAAGGAAGTCGCGGATTGAAAGAATCTGCCGATGGAAAGTTTTCATCGAAGGAAAGACATAAGGAAACTGGTGATATTATACTAGTATTATTATAGCAGTTTGAGTCCGACTCTTGCATGAGTTGTTTGTTTTCCTTTAAAATAGGTATGTTTGTTTAGGAAAATAATATTGTTATTTTAGATCCGACTCCTGCGCGAGTCAGTTTCCTTAAAGATACGGGTTTGTTTTAGGAAAGATACGGGTTGTGTCTTTGTACAACTCTCCATGCGGGAGTATAAATATGTGCCCAAGGGTTGCGTGTAAACATATCAATCAACATAAAATCAAATCGATTTACTCTTATTCTACTTTTATCGCAATTTACCCTTTATTGCATTAGTCCTAGTTTATCTACGAGTTCTTCAAGTTTTGACGGGCTGCATCATCTTGATCTCCGTCAAACCCTTGTAAGTTCCGCGTGGGAGTATCTCTGAGCTTTGACATCCGTGCGCATCACTGTTGTCTCGTTCAGCTTTGCTCTAGTTATCCTGATCAAGATCCAATCTTGGCATCCGGGCGCATCGCCGTTGTCTTGATTGAATCTTGTTCTAGTTATCGTCCTTGTCGATTAACTGGTCAAATCGACTGGCATGCCTTCGGATATCGAATTTCGGGTATAAGCTTGAGGTGTTCGCAGATCCTGACGCTTTTTGTGTCAACAGTAGTCATTGATGACTACTCGAGATACTCTTGGGTGTTCTTTTTGGAGAGTAAGGCCGAGGCTTTTTCACTTGTTCGAGATCTAATTTTGAGATTGCAAAATGAGCTACCTAAGAATGCTATGAGAGCTAACCGCAGTGACAATGACACGGAATTCAAGAATGCTCACTTTGCAACTCTTTGTTCTTCTTTGTGTCTCGATTACCAGTTTTCCTCACCTAACACTCCTCAGCAGAACGGTGTTGTTGAGCGCAAGAATCGGACCCTTGTTGAGATGGCCAGGACGATGCTCGATGAGCATAGGACTCCTAGGCGGTATTGGGCCGAAGCGATCAGTTCTGCTTGCTATGTTTTCAATCGCATTTTTCTCAGAGCTTTCAAGAAGAAAACCTCTTATTAGCTGCGATTTGGGACACCACCCAAGGTAAGTCACCTATGGGTGTTTGGGTGCAGGTGCTTCATCCTAAAAAAGTTTGAGTCTCGATCTTCTGACGGTATCTTTCTTGGTTATTGTACTCACTCTCGTGCTTATCGTGCTCTTAACCTTGAGACTAACCGAGTGATGGAGACTTGTGAGATTACCTTCGATGAAACTATGCCCTGTATTTCCACCGCTTTTGAGCTTGCAGGTGATGATGAGGTGAACACTAGCATCTTTGTGGAGGAGGAGTAGGACGATGCCGATTGGGGTGATCCCAAGCCGACTCCATTGGCTGCCCCCGTTGACCCTGCGCCGTCCACTTTGGCTCACGGTCCCGATCCGACTAATTCCTCTACATGGGGGCCGTTCGAGCAGCTTCCTCAGCCTATGCCTGTTGCACCTGAGGGAGCTCCAGCTGCTGCTGAGGGAGAGGCCACTTCGTACAGGTAGGCTCCCCGCCACATCCAGTGGCAGCACCCGCCGGAGAACATCATTGGCGACATTGACCGTCGAGTCATGCGGTCCAGCTCCTATCTCTCTCACTTTGCTCATTTGGCCTTTGTTGCGTCCTTTGAGCCCTGAGATGTTTGACACGTTTTGATGGATCCGGATTGGGTTAACGCCATTCATGAGGAGTTAGAGAACTTTGAGCAAAACCACGTTTGGGTGTTAGTTCCTCCACCACCTAGTTGCCACCCCATAGGTACCAAATGGTTTTTCAAAAATAAACAAAGTGAAGATGGGGTGGTAGTGCGCAACAAGGCTAGGTTGGTAGATCAAGGATTTTTTCAAAAGGAGGGAATAGATTATGAGGAAACCTTTGCTCCCATAGCTTGTTTAGAGGCAATTAGAATCCTTCTAGCTTTTGCGGCTTCTAAGGGTTTTAAAATTTTTCAAATGGACGTTAAAAGTTTTTTCTTAAACTGCTACATAGAGGAGGAAGTGTATGTTAGAAAACCTCCCGGTTTCGAGAATCCCAAGTTTCCAACCCATGTTTTTAAACTTCACAAAGCTTTGTATGGTTTGAAACAAGCACTTAGAGCATGGTATGATAGATTGTGAACCTTATTGCTTGCTAAGGGTTTTGAAATGGGATTGGTAGATAAGACGCTTTTTCACCTCAAGCAAGGCAAAGACTCGCTCTTGGTCCAAATATACGTGGATGATATCATCTTTGGTTGTTCTTCTCATGCTCTTGTTGCCAAGTTTGTAGATCTTATGAGCAGGGAATTTGAGATGAGCATGATGGGCGAGTTTACTTTCTTTCTCGAGTTGCAAATCAAGCAAACCCGGGAAGGGATGTTTGTGCATCAAGGCAAGTACACGAAAGACATTCTGAAGAAGTTTGACATGGGTGAGGCAAAGTCTCTTTCGACGCCCATGTCAACTACGACTGCCTTGGATACGGACGAGGAAGGAGAGGCGGTGGATCAGACGGAGTACCGAAGCATGATCGGGTCGCTTCTGTACTTGACAACGACTCGACTAGAGATTCAGTTCGCCCTCTACTTGTGTGCGCGCTTTCAGGCGTCCCCACAGACTTCGCACAAGCAAGCGGTGAAACGCATCATGATGTACCTGCGATTCACTCCCAAATTTTGGTCTTTGGTTTTCAACCTCTTCCTCTCTTGTGCTTTGCGGTTATTCTGATGCCGACTTTGTCGGTTGCCGTCTTGATCGGAAATCCACTTCTGGGACTTGCCAGTTTCTCGGGTCTTCTCTTGTGTCTTGGTATTCTAGCAAATACTCTAGCGTGGCACAGTCGACGTGCGAAGCTGAGTACGTTGCTGCGGCTAGCTGTTGCTCGCAGTTGATTTGGATGATTGCAACTTTCAAGGATTTCGGTCTTGTGCTTACTAAGATGCCACTGCTTTGCGATAGCACGAGTGCAATTAGTGTGGCCAAAAATCCCGTGCTTCACTCTAAGACCAAGCACATTGATGTTCGCTTTCACTTATTGCGAGATCACTACGAGAAGGGCGACATTGACCTCCGGCATGTCGAGACCCACAACCAGCTTGCAGATATTCTTGCAAAACCCTTGGATCAAGCTGCATTTTCTCGCCTTCGGGGCGAGTTGGGTGTTCGCTTCCCCTTTTAGTTGAGGGCAGCTCTTTGTGTATCATAGTTCTTTTTGGTTCTTATTTGTCTTTTCTTTCTTTTCTTTGGTGTCTTCTTAGTGTTATTTGGTGTCAATGCATTGTGCATCTCATTTGCATTTGTGACATAGTTCATTTTAAGCTTCATACCTATAGCTGATGTAATGAATCTATGCTCTGTTTGAGGTGCTTTATGTGTCTATGGTGTTGCCTAACTGAAAATCTTTTTGATCTATAGATATGCAATAGAGCTAAGTTAGAAAAGCTTTAAAACTGAATTTAATTCCCCATGTCACATCTGAAATGACACTAGCATGTGTAGGCTTTTGAAGATCCTTCTTGGTTGTCTTGTATATAGCTTGTAACTATGGCTCTTCATTGCTTCATTCACTTCCATTGAGCACCATGATTAAAATTGATCTAAAATAAAATTTTTCTCTGAATTGTGAATTGAAAAGATCGAGTTGGGTCTGCATTGTGAGCACTTCATCGTGTGTTCGAGACTGCTTCCCATATGGGTTGAACTTGAGCGGTGTCGTGTATGACTGAAACCGGTGTGTCAAGTCCTTTGACTTCGCCCGGTTGGTAAGTGTCATCACCTTGCTTACAACCACTCGCATACAACGCGAAATGTGCCTAAAACTGATTTTTGGCTGCAAAACACTGAAACTTGATGAATTCATTCAGTTGGGCCATTGGCTTGTTGTATGAACTTTGCTAGGGATAGTTTTACTTGCTATACATGATATTGCTCTGAGATAGATCCTATCTTGTTTGCCATGTCTAGTTATCTCTAGGAGGTGATACCCTTTCTCTGCTCTCACATGTATTGCTCTCTAAAATAGCTTCTAAAGTGATCTTAAGCTCAACTTGAGTCTTTGTTGGGCACGTAGAGCTTTTCCTATTCTCATAGGATCACATCACTTAGAGCATTTATTCATTGTCTTAGCTCTAAGTATGAAGATTTTGCACTCATTTTGCATTTCATGGCTTTTGTGGAACATATATTGAGTTCGTGAGCTTTGATGAGCTACATGTGTCACCAAGGGGAGAGGATGTGCATTTCACTCCATCTTTCAGCTATCTACTTCTAAGGGGGAGAAAGAGTGCATCTCATTGGTTTCATTGGTTTAGAGCTTCTTTGGTCAAGGTGGATTTTTTTGTGCTTCTTTTGCTCCAAGGCGCTCAGTTGGTATCTTGAGTGTGCTTTTGCCCAGGGGGAGCCTTTGCTAGATGTGTTGAGCCTTTACCTTTTCTGGAGGGTCTAGCTTGCTTTGTTGGTTTCGACAGGTTTCGATTGCTTCTTGAGCTTTAATTCATTTAATTGCTATCGTTTGAGCTTCCCTTGGTATTTCAATTGGTATTCTGAGCTTTGAGAGCTGTGATTGGTATCTTGGACTTGCTAGTGGTGTTAAGCCCATTTTCTGCCTCTTCTTGAGGGCTAGATTTGATTTGCTTGGTTGCGTCGAGCCGTTGTTGGGAACCAAGTTTTGGACTCGTTTTGCTTCTCTCAAGTGACCCCGTTTTGGATTTTGTAGCTTTTTGGTCATTTGGAGAACTTTACCTTGTGGCTCAAATCTGAAATGCACTTGTGTTGACAATGCACTCATCAAGGGGGAGATTGCAAACACATGGTGGATAAGTACCCATGTATGTTCAGCTTTATGATGAGTGATCGTCCAACATGTGAGTGTTTCAGTTTGAGTGGCTTACCCTAACCTCTTTGCGAAAGCAAATGTGTGCCTATCTATCGGCTTGTGGTGTGCAGGTGCTATGTCTAGTGACAGTGGTCATTGGCGTTGTTGAGGGAAAAGGGATAACTACCAAGTGTTATCATGTATTTAAAATTGAAAGGATGTACCTTTATTTCTTCCCATGATCTTTCATTTCCCAACCTTGGAGTTGGTGGTGTGTTCGTTGTAGAGAGTGGAGTTGCGTATATTGATTCTTCTTCTTCGGGGTATCTTTCTTCATATCTTGATACTTCTCCTTTATAGTCTTCCCATCCATCCTTGGTGTTTTGCTTCTTCTGGTTGCGGTAGCGACGTCTTCTTCTCGTTCTATTCTGCTTAGATTCTTCAACAATGTAGTTAGCATTAAAGTAACGATGTACCTTCTCAAAGGGGAAGTGTAGGTGCACTTCTCCTATCCCAATGTAGATGATAGCTTTTGTGGTGCTTAGGAACGGTCTTCCAAGGATGATAGGTGGATCATAATCATCTTCTCCCATATCAACGACTAGGAAGTCTGTAGGGATGAAGTGGTCATCAATTTGGATGGGGACATCTTTTGCTATGCCTTCGACGACGTGACATGTCTGATCTGCCATCTAGAGTTGGGTGTATGTTGGATGTAGGGGCATTGTGCCGTACAGAAACTCATAGGTCAACTTGGCCATAATGTTGACGCCCGATCCGGTGTCGCAGATTGCTTTCTGGAATGAGCATTTGTTGATTGTGCATTCAATGGTTGGGACACATGGGTCGTCTTTCTTGATCAAATGGGGTGACTTGATTTGGTGATCTTGATTATTGTGGAGTGCCGTGACCATCTTCGCTGATTCTGTCCGTACTTGCTTCTTGTTCTGGTTCTTGTTCTGCTTGTTCTTATTCTTCCCATTGGTCCTCTTTCTTGGCTCATGTTGGGGTTGTTCAGGAGATTGTAAGGTCTTGTTCTTGATGGTAAATGTCTCCTTCTTCCCTTTGATGAAGAAACTGATCTTGGCAATGCTAGCATAGATGACAGCTCCAGCAGTGTTCAAGATTGGCCCCCCTAGGATGATGGGTGACTTCTCATCAACACTGGTCTCTATCACCATGAAGTCTACTGGGAAATATGAGGTACCAATACGGACACAGATATCTTTTAATATTCCTCTTGGGTAGCACAGTGTCCGATCTTCAAGCTGCAAACATAGGGTTGTTTTTGATAAAGGATAATTGAAGAATTTCTCATAGATTACTCTGGGCGCCAAAGTCGTAAACTGCTTCAGGAAAGTCCATGGTGCCAATGGAGATTGGGATGACGGGTTGTACTGGATCTCCTTTCTTGGTTGGCATAAAATCGTTACACCACTCTTCTGTGGGGTTGTTCCAGTAAGCACCTGCATCAAATATGTCTACAAGATTTGCAGATTCTATCCCTCCGGTTGGGATGGAATACTGGGGTTAGTGGAAGGAACAGCAGCAACTATTTGGGTTAGCTGAGATTCAATCATTTTATTAAAGCTAATTTGATTCTTGATGGGAACATAAAAATTATTCAGTCTATTATTTATAGTTTCTAGTATTTTATCATTGGATGCTAATTTCTTAGACATGTCATCCATTAACTTTCCTTGATTAGACACTAACTCTCTCAAAGGTGGAAAACTATGATTATTGAATGAATTGTTACCTTGATAATTACCCGAGTAGTTACCTCAGTAGTTAGGCCTTTGTTGTTGTTGATTCTAACCTTGATTTTGCTGAGGACGGTTGTAGTTGTTGTTGATGATGATGATGTAGTTCATGTCCTGTTGCAACTCTGGACAATGATTGCCTGAGTGTCCAGTGTCCCCGCACTCTTCACATGTTATGTGAGAGTCATAAATGTGCATAACTTCTTTCTTTTCTCCAGCTTTCTCATCGAGCCTCTTCATGAGCAGGTCTAGCTTTGCAGAAAGCATGTCTACCTCTTTGCCCTGGTGCATACCTCCACTTTTCTTGCGAGTTTGAATTCTTTCTTCACTCCAACCTTGGTTGGATGCCATCTTCTCCACAAGAGCTGTAGCTTGTGGTATTGTAAGTGATAGGAACGCTCCTCCAGCAGCAGCATTCATGGTTTCATGAGTGCTGTTGCTGAGCTCATGATAAAAAGTCTGCATAAGTAGCCAATTTTCCATTCCATGATGGGGACATTCTAGGATGTAGTCTTGGAAGCGCTCCCATGCTTTTGGAACGGACTCGTCATGTTGTTGCTGAAAACTTGAAATTTTCCCATGGAGAGCATTGGTCTTGCCCATGGGAAAGAACTTTGCTAGAAAATTGGTGGAATAAAGTGCCCACGTAGTATTCTTCTCCTTGGTTGCATAGAACCACTGCTTCGCTCATCCCAAGAGTGAGAATGGGAAAAGGCGAAGTAGTATGGCGTCTTTGGGAATATCCTTGATAGTGAATGTGTTGCAAGTCTCCAAGAAGTGTTGGAGATGAGCACTAGCATCTTTGTGTGCTTTCCCACAGAACTGGCTTGCTTGCACCATGTTGATGAGCGCAGGCTTGAGCTCAAATGACTCATCAATGTTCATAGGAGGTCCAGTGCAGATGTTGTCCATGGTGGCGGCTGAGAACTCACGGATTGACTTGTCTACCATGGCTTCGAACTCTGGTGTCATGTCTCGAACAATATTTTGATGATCTTCTTGACTGGATGAAGCTTCAAGCTGAGATGTTAATGATGATGATTCTATTACTTTCTTGAGCTTGGCTTTGTCCTTCTGATTAAAGCTTCGGGATTTTCAACAAAATTGTCTGGAAGATCAAATCTATTCATACATTACCCTGCATAAAGATGATAGAAAAAATAGGCAAAGATCAAGGGTAAAGTTGTACGAGTAGAGATTTGATGGTTTCTCAATCACATTAGTGATGCAAGTGATAACTAATTTATTCCTTTTGATAGCTAATCAACCTTCCCCGGCAACGGCGCCAAAAATGCTTGTTGACATCTCTTAACGTCATTACCAAAACTAGAAAGAATTCTATTTCTAATAACGGTGCCAAAAATAGTTAACCACCTCTCATGCCACTTAAGCTGAGTTGTCATCCCCAGCATGGCAGAGAGATGCAGTATTGAAA
Source organism: Microstegium vimineum (assembly GCA_022036555.1). NCBI lineage: Eukaryota > Viridiplantae > Streptophyta > Magnoliopsida > Poales > Poaceae > Microstegium > Microstegium vimineum. The sequence continues at coordinate 18,226,310 of CM039138.1, read as the reverse complement.
TATGCATTTGCTATTCTAATAACTATAAATGTGTTTCTGCAAGCGCACAGATTATACCGATGTAGGATTTTAACCAAGAGTATTCCAGGTATCGTTATTTATATTTTTACCACTAGGAAGGGATACTAAGGAATAAATGAGGTATGAGTAATGAGTATGTATCACTGCATGTGTAATGGAGAGTTTTCATCTATCTCTCTCAATACAGGATAAGTATGACATAAGATATAGATAATGAGGTAAATATAAACGGGAGGAGGAGGACTACAAAGGACTCAACAGGAGAAGCCCGTGTTCAAGCCCTAGAGCCACCACATCAACTAGATCTCTAGTTTAGCATAGCTATATAGGATTAGAACTAGAAGAAGTCAATCTTCGGTTGGTTTCTAGATCTATCAAGGGGATTATTGGTAATTCTCTCTCTAGTTCTTCCTTGTTCTTCATTTGTTCTTCAATATTATGAATATGACTTTGCTCTACTTCATTATATTGTTTATGACGTTACTCTATTCGTTTATGTTCTTAGTTATATTGTTCTTAGTCTATTATGATTATATACTTGGCTTAGTTAGATCTTAATCGTATCCATGTTTAGGATCTGTTGACACAAAAAGCGTCAGAATTTGCGAACACCTCGGGCTATTACCCAAAGCTCGGTATTCCGGAGGCGTGCCAGTCGATTTGACCAATCAATCGACAAGGATGATAACTAGAACAAAACTGAATGTGACAACAATGATGTGCCCGGACGTCAAGGCTCAGATTGATCAGGGATAACTAGAACAAGATCCAATCCAGACAACGGCGATGCGCCCGGATGCTGGGATTGAGGCTTGATCAGGATAACTAGAGCAGAGCTGAACGAGGCAAACAGCGATGCGCCCAGAATGCCAAAGCTCAGAGGTACTCCCACACGGAACTTGCAAGGATTTGATGGAGATCAAGGTGATGCAGCCCGTCGAAGCTTGAAAGAACTCGTTGATAACTACAACTAATGCAGTAAAAGGTAAATTGCGATAAAAAGTAGAATAAGATAAAATTGGTTTTTTTTGATTGGATTGATTTTTCCATGGCCCTCGGGCACGTATTTATACTCCCGCATGGAGAGTTGTACAAAGACACGACACGTATCCTTCCTAAAACAAACTCCTACTTTTAAGGAAACTGACTCGCGCAGGAGCTGGATAACAATATTTATTTCCTAAACAAACACACCTATTTTAAAGGAAAATAAACGACTCATGCAAGAGTCGGACTCAAACTACTATATATAATAATACTGGTACAAAACACCAGTTTCCTTATTCTTCTCTTCGATGAAAACTTTCCATCGGCAGATCCCTTTAATCCGCGCCTTCCTTCTTTGACCACCGGTAACCTTCTGCTGCCACCAAGCGCTAAGTTACGCTCATCGGCATCGGCAATACTTTCCCGATCGGCAATCGGCAACATTTCCGATTAGCGACCTTGTGCTGGTAACTGTCCTCACCAATCATTCCCTATCGGCAATCAGCAACCACCCCTCATCGGCAATCGACAATGACCCTTCATCGGCCATCGGCAATATCTCTTCATCGGCAATCAGCGTCAGCAAGACTTCACCCATTAACCTTTGTCGGCAAAGATCATCCAGCCTCCATCGGCAACGCACTTGGTCTTCCCGCAGCACCCTCACCGACAATGTTGACTCATGCTTTCCCGATGCCGATAAAAAATAGCCGTTGACCAGTCAATCTTTAGCTCATTTGACACGTGCTGAAAAACGGTGTCAACGCATGCCCCCAGTTTCGGGATGTATAATACTTTACGTGCCGAAATTCACTCCACTGTAGCCATTGTTGTAGCCGTTACCTCCGAGATAGATGCGCAGTTTCCTCGATCTCTGTGTGTGGAACTGCAATTTAATAATAAAATCCCTCGATTGTAGCACAAACAGTTGCAGACCACCTTGATCACCGCGCGTATCTACCGCGGGCTTCTCGACATTCCTGCACAGTGTGAAACGGAACCCCAAAATGCCCCTGGGTAAGCTTATAAAAGTTACAGGGATCCACACTATTTTTACCCCGAGTTCACTTTCACTTTTCACCTCCTAGCCTTCGTCTTCAACCTCCAGCCGCTCTGAAAAACACGAGCTCGAGCAACAGTACCCTTCTGCAACCCAAGGACGAATTGCAAGCATCCTTCAACTTCAATGGCGATCCAAGTCGACATCCCTAAGGTAAGACTCATTTTCTGCCTAATCCAACCTCCTACTGGTACTTTTCCTCGCACAAATCTGGATTTATCCCCATTCTTTTCTGATCCGTCCCATTCTCTTCTTCGAACCCTAGGAATTGTACAACAAGATAGTGATCCCACTTGCTGATTCCAACCTAAGCTGCTTAGGCCCCATGGGCAATCCAGACCCCACCTTCATCATCAATGCAGAAACCAACCGGATACCATTCAAGTCCGAGTGTTTTGGTCTAGGATTGTGGAAGGACGCCTTCCGCTCATGGCCCAAGCCTACCAAGGGATGGAAGAATTGGTACCTTAGGGTAGTCAGATCACAGCAGGTATACTGGCAAGAACGCAGCCTGGATCAATGTATCAGGCTTTCAATTGCCGATATGGAAAAGAACGAGAACTTGTTGATGGCAGCCTCATACTTTTGGTCCGATAGCATGAATGCCTTCCTCTTTAGGCATGGACCAGCCACCCCAACCCTTGCCGATGTCCACATGCTGACCGGCTTGGACATCACCTCTGCCGATACGTTCAACCTTTTCAACAGAAAAGCCGAGTACAAGATGAACACCCGGAACATCGGCGGTTGGACGGGTTACATCAAAGAGAACCAGAGAACCGGATCAGTAACCCAACAGGAGGACGCCATTTTCCTGAACATGTGGTTGGAGAAGTTCATCTTCTACGGCAAAACTGTCGGCCCGACCACCATGCACCTTCCAGCGGCTGAACTACTTGCCGATGGAACAAGGATTCCTTTAGGCAGGTACCTTCTCGGATCAGTATACCGATTGCTACATCAAGTATCCCAGAAGCTACTGCTGGGAGAACCCATTGGCAATCTTGGGGGTCCCTGGTGGTTTGTCAATCTGTGGTTGAACACACACATGCACAAGGCCCTCCAGTTTGATTTGTTTGCCCAACAATTCCCAAGGGATATATCAGAAGATTACCGATATGGGGACGATGAATCGGCAACTCGCCCTCCACTTAATTTTGGAGAGGCTATCATAGTGCTGCCAGGTACCGATGCCGATACAAAATACTTCGGCTACTTTTTCCAGAAGTTCTACAACGGACTCCCCTCTACAGAAAGGAACTGGTGGTCATATATCGATGAGCACAATCAGTTCCCGCTGCTGTTCAACCTGACCGATGGGAACCTGCCTGAGAACCGAGCGATCATGAAAGCCAGCATCACCCCCCGCGCAATTCCGGTGAACATCTTCGGATTCGGGAAGAATGCCCCTCCATCCTACGAATTCTACTACCCATCGGCAGCAGCGAGACAAGTGGCATTTGGTCAACTGCCGATCAAACTCTGCTATTCCAGAGTAGTAAGGCCCAAGCAGACAATTTCCAGCGCATTAGACTGGAATAAAGTCGTCAACCTTCCTGCTGATGCCGATACGTCAGATATCGACTTGTCTTCCTGGTCGCCAACCCCCTTCATCACTAACGAGTACAAGTCTTGGTGGCAAGAGTGGAAGTGCCAGCTATTCGCCAAGTCTTCGCACTACTATCGGCACCTGATTGACGCCGATTACATCATCCCTGATGACGCAGTAAGTCTTCCATCCGATGTATTTTTAGTTCTTTACTTTCGTCATCGGCACTTAACTCCTTTGCGCTTGACAGGCCGATGATCCGATCCCCACAACGAGCAACAGTGGCATGCCCTTCAATCTTCGGATAATGGGCCCCATATCAATCATCGGCAACAAAGCTTCGACGCTGGCTGCCTTCATGCCTCAATAGGTACCTACGCCGACACCTACAAAGGCCCAGGCTACATCGGCTGCTGCAGTTGCCCTGACGCGGGTTTATGCAGTAAACTCATCTTTTACCCGTACCGATTACATACTATTTCATCGGCAACATTCCATCTTGTATAACGTGTTTTATACTTTTCAGGCACTATGGTCATCGGCATCTGCTTCCAGCAGACAAGCACCTTCCAGCCCAGCTGCCGATGCCCCCCGGTCTTCGTCCAAGCGGGTTGGTTCTCCTGCTGCTGCACCAACAAAAAAGAGGCGCCTGAGGCTGGCTTCTCCTTCGCCATCGGCTCCAACCGCACCATCAACTGCCGATGCGCCACCAGCAGGACTGCCTCCGGTCCCAGTCGCCCATCCAACTGCCGGCGGGTCATCGACAGATCCTTTATCAGCTCCGGTCTCAGATCAACCGATGGACGACGTCCCCGACCAGGAGACAATAGCTGTTGCGATAACCGAGGCGGCATCGGCATCGGTACTATTGGCTGGATCCCTCAATGAAGAAACAACACCCGCCACAGCAGCAGAGGTAGCATCGGCATCGGCACCGTCAGCTGAGGTTCCCGATGAGAGAGCAGCATCGCCGCCATGCGAACCAGCCGCCACGTCGGAAGTAACGCCGATAATAACACCACCAGCACCGATGGTATCAACTGCTTCTCCAGCCCAATCATCGGCATCTGCGGCCGATGTCCAATACGAAGCCGGACCATCCAGCATACCAAGTCCTAGGCAGGAGATCCGCTTCAAGACGGTAAGTCAATCACCCTAAAGTTCATAGTATAATTTTACAATCGGCATATTTAAACTCCTTTGTTTTCAGGCTCAGGACTCCCCGGACAGTCTCTCTTCCTATAGCTTGAATCCTCAGAATGAAGACGACCGCCAATGCCTCATTCAAGCAGACAGTCTGTTCTCTTTTGCGGTCGATATCCCCGATGACGACGAAGAGGAGAGCTCGGTCCCAACCTTATCAGCAGAGATCAAATCCAAGCTGGAAGAGTTGCTTTCCTTGCTGCTACAAGATACATCCCAGCTCATTCAGGACTCATCGGCAGCAAGGATCGTTTTCAAGGATATCCAAGGCCATCTCCCTCTCGATATGGCAGAAGTCCTTCTCCAGGCAACCTTCCTCGACATCAAACAGATCTAGTATCAGAGGCTACTGCGTCGCATTGCCGATAGGGCCCCTCAAGCCAAGAGCGAGGAAGAGAAGCTTAAGTTTAAAAATATCGCTGATGAGAAGCACAAGAGCATCGGTCAAGAAGTCCTTCAGTTATCGGGGAAAGAAAGAAGAATTATTAGCCGAATTACAAAAGGTTGAGGAGGCCTTGACCATAGCCAACCAGAAGAAGACCCAACTATCCGATTCCATTAGGGTTCTGCGGCAAGAAAGGGACCAGAACGCTCGACAAGCCATCCAGTGGAAAAAGAAGATCAAACCAGTCGAGGGCTCCGCTGACGCCGATGCCAAAGAGATGGATGAGATAGAGCAAATTCGCCTGCATGCGATATCAGCCATCCACTCTTTATTGTAATCTGTTTGTAGTATCGGCAAATGTAACTCTAACACTTTGATTTTGGCTCTTGTAATATAATGTTTATACGCTTTTACCGATGTATTATAATTTCTCTTTCATTGGCATTCAGCTGAGCACTATGCATCCACCCATATACTAGGGTAGTACCTCTTTAAGTATTTGCCGTTGATCGCTCTAGAGAACGCAACTCCCTCGAGAGTTTCCAAAATGTAAGCATTACCAGGAGCAGACTGCTTTATCCGATAAGGACCCTCCCAATTAGGGGACCACTTTCCAAATTTAGAGCTCTTAGTCCCAATCGGTAAAATCAACTTCCAAACCAAATTGCCATCGGCAAACTCCTTTGCCTTTACTTTCTTGTCATACCATCTAGCAACCCTCTTCTTATTCTCTTCAATGCTAATCAATGCCCTCAACCGATGACCTGCCAAATCTTCTAACTCATCTTTCATCAGAGTAGTGTATTCATTGGTTGTTAGTTGATCCTGAAAAGATAATCGCCTAGAACCAGTTTTGATTTCCCAAGGCAGGATAACATCGTGTCCATAGACCAACTGATACGGCGAAACCTTGGTTGCACCATGACAAGCCATCCGATATGACCATAAAGCCTCGTTTAGCACCAATGCCACCTTCTAGGGTTTTCTTCAATCTTGCGCTTAATAAGCTTGATAACCCCCTTATTAGTAGCTTCAGTCTGACCATTAGCCTGGGCATAATAAGGAGAAGAGTTTAACACCTTGAAACCCATGCTAGCAGCAAACTCATCAAACTCTCCCGATGTGAACATAGTTCCCTGATCGGTAGTAATAGTCTGAGGAATACCAAATCGGTAAACAATGTGCTATTTAACGAAATCCACCATGTTTGCCGATGTCACCTTCTTCAAAGGAATTGCTTCGACCCACTTAGTAAAGTAATCGGTAGCAACAAGTATGAACTTGTGCCCCTTGCTCGATGGCAGATAAATTTGGCCGATGAGATCAATAGCCCATCCTCTGAACGGCCAAGGCTAAATTATAGGATTCATTGCCGATGCAGGTGCTCTTTGCACATTACCAAACTTCTGACAGTCCTGGCACCCTTTGAAATAATTGAAGCAATCTTCAAGGATTGTCAGCCAATAATATCCATTCTGCCTGATCATCCACTTCATTTTGAATGCCGATTGATGCGCTCCACACACCTTCATGGATCTCACCCATCAACTCTTTCGATTCCTCTTTGCCAAGACATCTAAGCAAAACTCCATCAATCGTCCGATAATACAACTCATCGTCGAGGAGCACATACTTAGTAGCTTGGAACCTTAGACGCCTTTCAACTTTCCTAGATGGATCCCTCACGTAATCGACAATCTCCTTTTTCCAGTTATCGGCAACTGTTACCGATGTCGTGACTTCTTGAATCGGTTGATACCCTGAGGCATTCCGTGCTAACCGATTGGCCTCTTCATTATGCAACCTTGGGATGTGCTCAAGGCGATACTCTTTGAACTCCTTCAACAACTGCAAACACCGTTCATGGGCAGCAATCAAAACTTCACTTCGGCACTCATATGTCCCGATCAATTGGTTAATCACCAACATAGAATCACCGAAGATTTCAACATCATCGGCACGCACTTCCCTGAGTAACTCCAATCCCTTGAGTAAAGCCTAGTACTCAGCCTGATTGTTTGTTGAAGTAGTAAAATCGGCAACGAGATCTCATACTTCTGTCCTCGGGGTGAAATCAAGAGAATACCGATACCTGCTCCATCCTTGCACGTAGACCCATCAAAGAATAAAGCCCAAGGAGCAATCTCAAGAAAGCTCACCATATTGCAATGCTGAGTAACAAAATCGGCCATCACCTGACCCTTAACAGCCTTAGCCGATTCATACCTCAGGTCAAACTCAGACAGTGCCAAAATCCACTTACCGATTCGTCCACTCAAAATCGGCATTGACAGCATGTACTTGACCACATCATCTTTGCAGATAACAGTGCATTCAGCCGACAGTAAATAATGCCTCAATTTAATGCAAGAGAAATATAAACACAAGCACAATCTCTCTATGGCCGAATACCTGGTTTTAGTATCCACCAACCTTCTACTCAGGTAATATATCACACGTTCCTTCCCTTCAAACTCTTGAATTAAGGCCGATCCGATAACGCCGTCATCGGCAGACAAATATAACCTGAAAGGCTTCCCGTGTTGAGGTGGAACCAAGACTGGAGGATTCACCAAGTATTTCTTAATCTCCTCTAAGGCTGACTGCTGCTCTTCTTCCCATACAAACTCTTGATCGGCTTTCAACTTTAACAGGGGTCTAAAGGATTTAATCTTACCAGATAGATTGGATATAAACCTTCTGATGAAATTAATCTTGCCGATCAAGGACTGCAACTCAGTCTTGTTCGTAGGAGCAACTACCTTGTTAATTGCATCGATAGACTTTCTACCGATTTCAATGCCTCTCTGATGTACCATGGAACCCAGAAGTTGTCCTGCCGATACACCGAACGCACACTTGTTAGGATTCATTTTCAACCCATGCTCCCTTGTGCACTCCAATATCTTTCGCAAATCGGCAAGATGCTTCTTGAAGTCTCTAGACTTAACCACCACGTCATCGATGTAGATTTCAACTATTGTGCCAATATACTTATGAAAGATAAAATTCATTGCCCTCTGATAAGTGGCACTGACATTCTTCAAGCCAAAAGTCATGACTACCCACTCAAATAAGCCAACGTGACCTGGACATCGGAAAGCAGTCTTGGATATGTCTTCTTCAGCCATGAATATTTGATTATACCCAGCATTACCATCCATGAAGCTAATAACTTGATGTCTAGCAGCAACATCGATCAGCAAATCGGCAACGGGCATCGGGTAGCCATCCATCGGCGTGGCCTTGTTAAGGTTCCTGAAATCAATGCAAACACGAAGTTTTCCATTCTTTTTATACACAGGAACCACGTTAGAAATCCAATCGGCATATCGACATTGCTGAATAAATCCAGCTTCGATTAACTTTGTAATCTCAGCTTTGATGTCGGGTAAAATAGTAGGATTGCATCAGCGCGCAGGTTGCCGATGTGGTTGGAAACCAGACTTGATGGGTAACCGATGTTCAACTATCGATCGGTCCAAACCAGGCATCTCTGTATAGTCCCAAGGAAAACAATCTTTATTATCTTTTAATAAATCAGTCAACTGCTATTTACATTGGGAATCTAACTTAGCACTAATAAAAGTAGGCCTAGGTTTACTACCATCGCCGATGTCGATTTCGAGCAAGTCATCGGCAGACGTAAAGCCCTGCCCCAATTTTCCGTCATCGGCGAACTGATCCATTAAGACTCCTCCTCAGGACCGACTGCTTGGATCGGCTTGATGCGGTAATTGGCAACTTTGAGGAACTCTTTATCCCAGGCTTCGCCAGATATACACCTGGTCTGCTTATAAGTTTCCAACTCTACCGATGCAACAGTAGATGGGGCTTCACCGCGGACGACCTCAATTCTGTCCCCGATCCACTGTACTAGACTCTGATGCATAGTAGAAGGGATACAACAATTAGCATGGATCCAATCCCTTCTGAGGAGCAAGTTGTAAGTACCTTTGCCGCTGATCACAAAGAACGTTGTCGGCAAAGTCTTACTGTCGATGGTTAAGTCAACACATACGGCCCCCATGGCTGTTGACACGTTGCCTTCGAAGTCCTTGAGCTTCATGTCGGTCTCGACTAAGTCCTGGTCACCTTTGCCAAGCTTTCTGAACACGACATATGGCATTATATTGATCGACGCGCCACCATCCACCAACATCTTGGTCATCGGCTGACCATCTACTTTGCCCTTAACAAAGAGAGCCCTCAGATGCTGCCTCTCATCATCGGCAGGCTTTTCAAAGACCGCCGTCATTGGATCCAACACCAATTGCGCCATGTCGGCAGTCTCTTCATCATCACTGACGGGTGCCATGAACTCCATCGGCAACATGACGACCATGTTTATGTCTGCTGATGGATCCCTATCCTTGCGCTTCGGCCTCCATTGCTTCTCCCTCGAGGGTTCTGCATCGTCGTGCAGGTCATCGCGGCATTGGCGCTGGATCCTTCTCTTCTGGGTCTTGGTCAGACCCTTAGGGCACCACGGAGGAAGCCTGGTCTTCCAGACTGGCTGGTGCTGCTTTCCACCACTTGCATCGGCACTACTTCCGATGTTGGGATCTCTGGAGAATATCTCTTCATCGGGTACTCTTGCATTGGCCATCTCCTCCAGCTCCTCCTGATCAACACGTCTGCCAAGCCGATCATGGGCACTGAGCTTGCCCCCCAGTCGGTCATGTGCCGATCTGTTCTCTCTGAGCGGCTTGGCGTACCTGGGTGCCTGATCATCAAAACAAGGTCTCTTACCTGACTGATCAACAGTGTAGTACCCATTGCACTCCGGACAGTTATCGGTAGTGGGCAGCTTGATGCCTTCTTCCCAACAATGAACGAAGAAGGGACACCTCCAGTGGTCCTTGTGTCGAAGCCATTCCCGATGCTCTTCTTCTTCTTGCCGATATCGTTCTTCACGTGATTGCCGATGACTCCGCCTTGGCTGTTTGTGTGTGATCACAACCCCAAGAGCCCTGTTGGCACTGTTACCCTCATCGGCAACCTTCTTACCCTCTCTGTCATCGGCAAACCTTCTTGCATCGCGCTCAGGTACTTGGTAGTTAGGATCTACCGATGAATTTCTCCTGGCAGCTTCCGATGTCAGCACTCTGGTTTTTTCACTGATTTCCACCATATTGTTTGGGAACGGGTGCTGATCTATCTTCATCGGTTTCTGTACTTTAGAATTTTCAAACTTAATACACCCAGATTCGATCTCCGACTGCAACTGCTGCCTGAATACTTTGCAGTCGTTGGTACTGTGTGAGGTTGCATTGTGCCACTTGCAGTACCTAATCTTCTTGAGTTCTTCGGCCAATGGAATTACTTGGTTGGGCGCCAACTTGATTCGCCCCTCTTGCAGCAATAGGTCAAACATCCTATCGGGCTTGGTGATGTCAAAGGTGAACCTTTCAGTCTCCTTTTGGACGAACGGACAAGACACAGGCTTCTTATCCTTCACCCATTCGGCCGCATCGACATTCAGCTCTTCATCCAACCCAGAGTCTTCTTCTTTCCCGATGAAGGTTACCTTCTTGTTCCAAGTCTTCCTGGGCTCAAAGGCTTTGATGTCTTGATCGGCAATCCTCTGCACCAGGTGACTTAGACTTGATGTGCGGCAGTAATCCTTGGAAGGCCAAATCTGCCAGTTGCCGATCATCAAGCACCAGACTGTAGCACTTATTCTTCACGTCATGTAGCTTTTGCACAAAGCTTTCTACCGATTCGTCGTTGCGTTGCCTCATCTTGACCAAATCGGTAAGGTTTTTCTCATGTATGCCAGCGAAGAAGTATTTGTGAAATTGCCTCTCTAGATCGGCCCATGTATGAAGGAATACGAGGTTGCTACACTAGCCGGAAAACAAAACTTTTTGACCTCATAAACCAGAATCCACTGCTAGTTACAGGTTACGGGATTACCACTAGACGCGCAGGTGCAGCGGAAGACGACTTGATGTAGTCGTGCGCGTCGCAGCAGGCAGTGCAGTTGCGTGGTCGTCCATCTCAACGTCCCCTTCACGCGGTTCGTCCTTGTGCTCCAGATGCAGCACCTCCGAGGAATCCCACACGTGCAGGGAGGAAGCGTTGTGCCTCCGGACTGCTAGGTCCACGAGGAGCAAAAGGCGCGAGCATGGGGAGGTGACGATGGCTGCCAAAAGGCGTGGATAGATATCGCCCCGCGCCCACCCCTTGCTTATATAGGCGTCCTGACGAGCTCCCACGATGGAGGCCCATTAGTAACCCTAAACCGGGTCCAACCCGAATTAGGCTTCCAACCCTTTAAGCGTGTGACCCTATGGGCTCACGCATACATAGACATGGCCCAAGTACTCTTACTCGACCAATAGTTGATAGCGGCCTCTAGCAAGGCATGTCAACTTCCAAATTTCCATTTAGAAAGGTTGTTTTAACATCCATCTGCCAAATCTCATAATCGAAATAAGCAGCAATTGCTAGAATGATCCGGATAGATTTAAGCATCGCTACCGGCGAGAATGTCTCGTCGTAGTCAACTCCTTGAACTTGCCGAAAACCCTTTGCAACAAGTCGAGCTTTATAGACGTGAATGTTTCCATCCATATCCTTTTTCTTTTTATAGACCCATTTGTACTCAATAGGTTTAACCCCATCAGGCGGGTCAACCAAGTTCCAAACTTGATTGTCTCCCATGGAATCTATCTCGGATCTCATGGCACTTTGCCATTTCTCGGAATCTGGGTCCATCATTGCTTCTGCGTACGTTGCAGGTTCGTCATCGTCTAACAACAACACTTCCCCACGTTCCTCACGGATTCTTGCTGACCTTTGTGGTTGTGGTGGTGTTTCTCTTGCCACAGGTATCTCAACTTGTTCTGCTACATTAGCATCACTCGTAGAGTTATCTCCTATTGGCTCATCTTGAACTTCTTCAAGATACACCTTTTCTACACTTTTCTCTTTGTTGAGAAACTCTTTCTCTAAGAAAACACCATTCCGAGCAACAAACACTTTGCCCTCTGATCGGTTGTAGAAGTAATACCCTAAAGTTTCCTTTGGATATCCCACGAAAAAGCATTTGTCCGACTTGGATGTAAGTTTATTTGACATAAGTCGTTTGACATAAACTTCACAACCCCAAATCTTTAGAAAAGACAAACTGGGACTCTTACCAGTCCATATCTCATATGGTGTCTTGACTACGGACTTAGATGGTACCCTATTCAATGTGAAAGCGGCTGTTTCTAGAGCGTATCCCCAAAATGAGAGTGGTAGGTCTGACTGGCTCATCATAGACCGAACCATGTCCAACAAAGTCCGATTACGTCGCTCGGGCACGCCGTTTCTCTGAGGCGTTCCAGGTGGCGTAAGCTGTGGAACAATTCCGCAACTCTTTAGATGATTGCTAAACTCATGGCTCAAATATTCGCCTCCTCGATCAGATCGCAAGGCTTTAATTTTCTTGCCACGTTGATTCTCTACTTCATTCTAAAATTCTTTGAACTTTTCAAATGTTTCAGACTTATGCTTCATTAGGTAGACATATCCATATCTACTAAAGTCATCAGTAAAAGTTATGAAGTATTGAAATCCACCTCTAGCTATCGTGCTCATTGGTCCACATACATCAGTATGTACGAGTTCCAACAAGTCAGACGCCCTCTCAGGAAATCCTTTGAATGGCGCCTTGGTCATCTTGCCTAGTAGGAAAGCCTCACATGTCTCGTATGATTCAAAATCAAACGAAGCTAGAAGACCATCATCATGGAGCCTCTTCATGCGATTCTCACTTATATGACCCAAACGACAATGCCACAAATATGTAGAACTTAACTCATTAAGCCGAGGCCTTTTAGCATTAACATTACAGATAGGTGTATCATCAAGATTTAAAATAAACAATCCATTCACAATGGATGCAAAAGCCACAAACATGTCATTCTTTGAGATCACACAACCATTGTCTTTACTCGCAAATGAATAACCATCCTTCATCAAACATGAAGGTGACACAATGTTTCGACTTAAACTAGGAACAAAATAACAATTATTCAATTCCAGAATAAATCCTAACGGGAGGTGAAGTTGCATCGTCCCAACGCTCAATGCAGCAACTCTTGCATTGTTGCCCACGCGGAAATCAACTTCGCCTCTTCTCGTGCTTCTACTTCTTACCATTCCCTGCATCGTATTGCAAATATGAGCAACCGATCCGGTATCAAATACCCAGGAGTTAATGTAAGAATCAGCGAGAAAAATATCTGTAACATAAACGACAAGTGTACAAGCAGCGGGAGTACCTTTACTACCGCCATCCTTCTTTAAGGACTCCAAGTACAGCTTGCAGTTTCTCTTCCAGTGATCTTTCCCCTTACAATGAAAGCATATTGCTTCAGCAGCTGGTCCATTGGCAGGAGGAGGGTTTGGCTTAGAGATCTCATCTTTAGTCTTCGCCTTCTTCTTCCACCCAGCCCTCCTTTTAAAGTTAGGCTTGTTTAGGACCGCCATCACATGGCTACTGCCTGCTGCCTTCTTGATATCAGCTTCTGCTATTTTAAGCATGCCACACAATTCATTCAAGCCCTTCTCCGCCCCATGCATATAATAGTTCGAGATGAAGTTTCCATAACTGGGCGGAAGAGACGCAAGAATGAAATCAGTTGCCAACTCTTGGCCAATTGCGAAGCCTAGCTTCTCCAACCTCTGAGTGTAACCAACCATCTTGATTACATGTGGCCCTACAGGTGCGCCCTCAGCCAGCTTGGTTTCTGCAAGCGCCTTAGAGACATTGAACCTTTCAGTCCGCGCTTGAGTTTGGAACATATCTTCAAGCGCCACGATCATATCGTTCGCTGAATGATTGTTGTCGAACTGCATCTGTAGATCAGGTTCCATACAAGCAAGCATGAGGCAACCTACTTCAAGATCAGCATCACATGCTTTCTTGTAAGCGGTTTTCTCTGCAGTAGGTGCATTATCATCAGGTTCATCTGGTAATGGGGTGTCTAGAATATCTTCCTTTTTCTCAGCCCTGAGAACAATTCTCAAGTTGCGGATCCAATCCGCATAATTTGTTCCATTCAACTTATCTTTCTCAAGAATTGATCGCAAAGTAAATGGTTGATTACTGGGAGCCATCTACAACAAAAGTAATACAAAATACTAAGACAATGTATCCATGAAGGAGTAAGTTATATCAAAATAAAACATACTCCCACTAAAATCAATATCCATCAATTGATACTTAGTGATTCAAGACCCACAACTAACAAGTCAACTAGTGAGCTTTAGCATCACCGCTAGAAGACATGGTAGATCGGTAAGCAACACTTTGCTAATCATATCACATATGACTCTTGTTGTTGGGCAGCATCTCTATGCTACACTCAACCTCCCCATGCTTCAAGGTCCCTAACCGTTAGGATAACCTTGTTCAAGTAACCAAACCTTCTGCTAGTAAGTGTCCGACACGAACCTGTCTAGTCAAGGAAAATCAGTGGCACCCTAATTTCATAGACCCACCACCAATCGTACAAGACACGTGACAGTGCAAGGTTTGGGGAAGCATACAACTTAAACATTGCTGAGGGATCATTCTACATTACTATCATATTCATGTATACAAAACATAATAGCAAACAACAAAAGTAGAATAAAATGAGAATCACATTCACACATAGTGACTTGGTATGGCCCTTTAAATAATGGTGATCTCCATCTCCATCATCTTGCCCATCATGGTGATCTTCATCTCCATGATCCACGTATGACATCCTTCTTGTGATAAGTCCTCCAAGAACTATCTTACCACAAGCTATACTAATTACATAGTCGCAAGATCACAAGATGGCATGCAGGCCAATACATCAAAAGGCAACACATATGGCTCCAGCCGTGTTGCTTACATGTCACGCAGGGCATGAAAATTACATACAATCTCATAGGCCATACCAACCACATCAACTCCTGCAAAAACAAGTTAGGCGTAGAACGATCCTAGGCGCTATCGCATCTATGGAATCACTATGAAAATCTCATCGGACTGATCTCATCAGACTAGGAATTGACTGGGATTACATAGATCGCATCTACATAGATCGCATCTACTCCCGACACGCATCACATGCGCCCGGCTTCTGACCTAGGTTTCAATTCGATCAATCTAATTGATCTCCAACTCGCCCTGACTGGATTTACTTGTATCTGTTAACTCGGATGGCGGAATTCCGACCGATACGAGTAGGTTGATACAATACCATCGCAGCAAGACATGAACCAAAGTCTGAGATTCATCATAAAACCCGCATATCACCATATGCCAAGATCTGAACCTATAACGAGGTAGTAACGGCTCCGATACCACTGAAGGAATACGAGGTTGCTACGCTAGCCGGAAAACACAAAACTTTTCGACCTCATAAACCAGGATCTACTGCTAGTTACAGGTTACGGGATTACCACTAGACGCGCAGGTGCAGCGGAAGACGACTTGATGTAGTCGTGCGCGTCACAGCAAGCAGTGCAGTTGCGTGGTCGTCCGTCTCAACGTCCCCTTCGCGCGGTTCCTCCTTGTGCTCTAGATGCAGCACCTCCGAGGAATCCCACACGTGCAGGGAGGAAGCGTTGCGCCTCCGGACTGCTAGGTCCGCGAGGAGCAAAAGGCGCGAGCGTGGGGAGGCGACGGCAGCTGCCAAAAGGCGTGGATCGATATCGCCCCGCGCCCACCCCTTGCTTATATAGGCGTCCTGATGAGCTCCCACGATGGAGGCCCATTAGTAACCCTAAACCTAGTCTAATTTGGGTCCAACCCAAATTAGGCTTCCAGCCCTTTAAGCGTGCGACCCTATGGGCTCACGCATACATAGACATGGCCCAAGTACTCTTACTCGACCAATAGTTGATAGCGGCCTCTAGCAAGGCGTGTCAACTCCTATGCATACGCTATGATCATATCAGACGAACCACTATGACCATGTACAAGTTATTCCCTTCGCCACTCGATATATGGTTCAACTCGTGGGTTAACACTTAACCCAAGCATGGCCATGCATTTGTTGATCCAATCACATGAGTGATCCAGTGATATCTCTCTCACGAAGAGAGGGGAAATTCCATCTTGATTGTCTATGTCTCATAGCATGTTTCCCGACCACCCAAGGACCACCTTTATAACTACCCAATAACGGAGTAGCGTTTGATAGTCTCTAAGTAGATCGTTTCACATCTTGAGTACATACCACAATCTCAGGTCTAAGGACATAACGTACATGACATGAATAGAGACTTTCTCTTGTTGGGTCAGTCCAGCCTACATGTCTCACATGTGCCCACATTATTAGTTTGACATCTCCATGTCTATGACTTGTGAAACATAGCCATCAACTAATACATGTGCTGGTCTAATATTCAAGTGTGCTCTTACAAGAATGCCGACCAGGGACAACTTTTAGAATAACCATTCAAGTAATTGAGTTCCACAAACAATTCACATAATCGTCAATCAATACTCGTTGTCTATAATGGATATTCAAAGAACACTTTATTAATCATGGATACAATCGGAATATAATCATCTACATGATTAGCTCTAGGGCATATTCCTAACAGGTGGGATTATTCAGAGGCTCACACGTTCGCCGCGCGACTACAACTGGGCCACTTGGCCCATTATTTGTTGCGTCTTTGCCAACGAGTAATAATGGAGGGTGTCCTCATCAGGTGCCATGATCACATGTCTTGGAATATGCCTTGCACAAAGCAAAAGAGGGAGAGGAGGTGACCAAAAGTGGCCGGCCATTCCTCTGAAGTGAAGATTCCACTCATCATTTTTCTAGTGCTTGGTGAAAGGTGAAAGATGTGATGTGATGTGATCAAAAGCTGAGTTAAAGTAGTCAAGATTATCCTCTTTAAACAAAGAGTAGTGGGGGACAAAGGTATGCCATGCTTTGATTGAAGGTAAGTGATGTGTTTCCTTTTTCAAAGCATGACAAGGTGGAAGTGATGGGTGTCATGATTCCCCACTTTGGACAAGGAATAGTTGGAGACAAGGATGTGTCATGCTTTAATAAAAAGTGATTGATGTACTTTAAAGCATGACAAGACAAAAGAAATGTCTCCCAAAGCAAGAATCTGATTTTTTTTAAAGTCACAATACTCAAATCATGAGATGCTTGGACAAAGGATGAGGAGAAGAAAAGATGGATGAACAAGGGGATCATAGGGTGGTCGGCCGACCACCCTATTCCTCCAATTTTTTTTCTTTTTCTAAAACCCCTACATGATCCTTAATTAAACAAGCCAAGGTAGGGTGCATAGGGTGGTCGGCCGACCACCCTAATGGCTCTACCTTTTGTCAAATTTTAATACTAATCTAATTCTCAAGTTTTATTTAAACTAACTTTAGTTTTCTGAATTTTAAGTATGAAAGAAATTAAAGGTTTTGAACTAAATTTAAGAAGGGAAATAAAAGATAACTACCGACTTACCTTTCGGCGAAGGCTCCTTGATTTTAAGTCCTCGGAGTAGGACTCTCCTTCTTGTTCATGCTTCGGGTGCACTTGATGGCTCCGGAGAAGGAGACTGTGATGTGTGCACCTCTTTTGCTTTCCAAACCTGCCTTGGATTGGCGGGTTTGTCCTCCTTGAGTTCAGTGATCTTGGCCTCCGGGTACTGCTTCTTTTGGCGTGGAGCTGAACTCTTCTTTTTGGTGGTTGTGCTTTTACCTGTTTGTTGAGTTTATAACCATTGAAAGCACATTTTACCTTGTGACTTGGGAATTGGAAGTGGATCTGGCCCGATCCTACGTAGATGACCGCATTGGTGGTGTTGAGGAAGGGCATTCCTAAGATGACGGGTACTTCCACGTTGGCTCCCATGTCTAGGATGATGAAGTTGGTGGGGATGTACTCGTCTTAGATATTCACTAAGATATCTCTTGCGAGTCCCTCGGGAAACCGTATGGTTTGGTCTGCTCTGGAGAAGCAGACTGTGATGTGTGCACCTCTTTTGCTTTCCAAACCTGCCTTGGATTGGCGGGTTTGTCCTCCTTGAGTTCAATGATCTTGGCCTCTGGGTACTGCTTCTTTGCTCCCATAGCTCGTTTAGAAGAAACTAGAATCCTTCTAGCTTTTGCGACTTCTAAGGGTTTTAAACTTTTTCAAATGGACGTTAAAACTGCTTTCTTAAACGACTACATAGAGGAGGAAGTGTATGTTAGACAACCTCCCTGTTTTGAAAATCCCAAGTTTCCAAACCATGTTTTTAAACTTCACAAACCTTTGTATGATTTGAAACAAGCACCTAGAGCATGGTATGATAGGCTAAAAACCTTTTTGCTTGCTAAAGGCTTTAAAATGGGATCAGGAAATGTTTGCCATGTCTAGTTGTCTCTAGGAGGTGATACCCATTCCTTTCTCTCACATGATCTGCTCTCTAAAATAGCTTCTAAAGTAATCTTAAGCTCAACCTAAGTCTTTGTTGGGCACGTAGAGCTTTTCCTATTCTCACAGGATCACATCACTTAGAGCATTTATTCATTGTCTTAGCTCTAAGTCTGAAGCTTTTGCACTCATTTTGCTTTTCATGTCATGTGTGGCTATCTCTTTGAGTCTAGAGCTTTGCTGAGCTGCATGTGTCACCAAGGGGGAGAAGTTGTGCATTTCATCCTCATATCCATCCAAGGGGGAGTTTTGCTCAAAGGGGAGAGAATATGCATTTCATTCATATACAACCAAGGGGGCGAAAATAGTGCATTTTCATACTTGCATCAGTCAAGGGGGAGAATCTTGGAATGTGTGGCCTTTTGAGATTTGGTCCGCTTTGGTCGTTCAATTGGTATCTCTTTAAATTAGTATCTCCTTACTTGGTTCGTTTCACCCTTCTTGGTATCTTGAGTGTGCTTGTTCCCAGGGGGAGCTTTTGCTAGATGTGTTGAGCCTTTGCCTCTTTTGGAGGGTCTAGCTTGTTTTGTTGGGGTTGACATGTTTTGTTTGGGCTCTTGAGCTTCATGTGCTTTAATTGGTTTCTTTGAGCTTCTCATGGTACTTCAATTGGTATCTTTGTTCCTACCTTGGAGTCTCAATTGGTTTTTGAGCTGAGGTCAGCTTCAGTTGGTATCTTGCTTTGCTAGCGGTGTTGAGCCCGTTTTTCTGCCTCTTCTTGAGAGCTAGCTTTGTTTTGCTTGGTTGCGTCGAGCCGTTGCCAATGTCTTTGGGAACCAAGTTTTGGATTCGCTTTTCTTCTCTCAAGTGACCCCGTTTTTGCTTTCTTAGCTTTTTGGTCATTTGGAGAGCTTTATCTTGTGGCTCAAATCTGAAATGCACTTGTGTTGACAATGCACTCATCAAGGGGGAGATTGTGAACACATGGTGGATAAGTACCCTTGTAGTTCAGTTCTGTGATGAGTGATTTCCCAACATTTGCAAAAGCAAGTGTGTGCATGTCTATCGGCTTTTGGTGTGCAGGTGCTATGCCTAGTGACAGTGGTCAAAGGCGTGGAGAAGGTCGAGTAGAGGCTTGCCGTGCCGATGGCCTGAGAGCGGTGAAGGGCGGAAGCGGGGCTCGGACTGAGGGACCATGGGCGCCGGTGGACTAGCTGTGGTGGCTAGTACTTGGCATCAGTGAGTGCGAGAAGACATGAAGGTAGACCGAGTCGGCCGAGTCAAGACGGTGGACGCGCGAGTCGAGCGGAGGCTCAGGGGACTCTGAGTCCGACCGCGCGAAGACAAGGTGGCTCGCGTCGAGTGGTTTGGTGGTTTGGGCCTCAAAACCATCCGCGTTGGTTTCCGAGTTTGGGCCGCAAAACTCGAGGTTCGGTAGTTGAGCCCAAAGCTAGCGGTGGCGGGTTTCCTAGGTTTGGGCCTCAAAACCTAGGCGGAGCTTCCGAGGAAGCGGGCATGGCACGTGGCGGAATCTTGGAGGTTGCGTCGAGGCGACGGCAACTCCCTGCAGGAAGCGGGGCCGTCCATTCAAATGAGTAGCTGAGAGTTATCGACTTGGATTACAATGTCTTAGGGCTAGGTAATTCGGTCTTGTATCTAAGGGGGTCTTTGGGAAATAGCCAAAGCCTGTTAAGTAGGGGATGAAGGGGTATCCCTCATCCCATCTCTTGAACCCTAATCACTTGCTCCTTTCTCTCTCTCTAGTTCATGAGATCCATAGGTTGTTTTTACCAACCTTTATAAGAACTTAGTTTTGCTGTGAGGAATCGGAGACTGTAACCTCCATAAGCCATGGTGGCTTCGCTTTCGTGATCGTGTCCCTGTTTTGCTTGTGTTCTTAACGTTTTGCTTTTTGCTCCCTCTTTTCCCGAGATGATTTCTCTTTGAAGGGAGCAGCTCTTGCAAATCCGTTTGAACCAAGTTGTTCATAATCGTGAGGAGCATCTTGGCACTGAAGGAATTCTCCTAAAACCTCACGAGTGCGTAGATCGGGCGCTTTCTTTGTGGCGTTCTTCGTTTTTCCTTTTCTCCCCCAAATCCGAGTGTTCCTGTTTATCCTCTCCAAATTGAGCAATGATTTCTTCGGGACAGCTCCCAACTGCACTAGGATCATGCCTACAAAGTTTGGTTGTAGTAGGTGATCATTTAGTTGTGTTTTGGGAAGTTTTTGCGGAGAGAAATCTGTTTTTCGCGAAGAACAGTTTTCTGAGCGTGAGCTCCGGACTAACCTCCAGACCACTTTGACTAGGCTCCGGACCATAGGCCACTGGTCCGGTGGTCAAGTCTAGGGTGACCGTCTGACAGCTCAGAGCGTCGGACCAGAGTCATTGGTCTGACGGTGAGCGTCGGATGAGTTCTCCGAAGCTTGATTGCTTCCTGTTTTCGTGAGTTACTTCTCTCGGTGAGCGTCGGACTAGGTGAGTTAGACCGACGGTGAGCGTCGGACCAGAGTCCGAAGCTAGGGGGCTCCCTACATGTTTTTCTGAGTGAGCTCCGGACTTCCAAAAGTGGGCGTCGGACTAGTCCGGAGGTGCCCTTGTGTGCACCGGACCAAAGGCTCCGGACCACTTCCATTGGTCCGGAGGTCTTGATAGAAGTAGTCCGGAGCCCCTATTGGTTGCTATTTTCCTCCGTTGTTGTTGCGGTTTGTTTCTCCGGGTTTGTGGCTAGCTCCGCTGTGTTCCTAGGACATCTCCTAGAGCATCCACCCACTTGTGGGTCGTGAGTCTAGTTCGTGCTTGGGACAAGGGTCAAGACTTTCCGAAAGGAATTTTTATTCGGCTCCCAATCACCCCCCCCTCTGGTCGCTGTTTCCGGTTTTTCAGCATCCTTGCTGTCCTTGATAGGCCGGCAGTTCCATGCCTTGGCCCGGCATTGCCGTGCAGTCCAACACTACCGCGCCTATGGTCGGCACTGTCACGACTTGTTTTCTTCCCGTTGGCAGTGATAGGGTATAACCTTATCCCCTCACTACCCCCAAGGGTCATCTCTGCCATTCACTCAGTTTCATTTCACAGAAACAGAAGAGAGAAGCTCTCCTTGCTCTCCTCTCTCCCTTGGAAGCTCCACACTCTCCTCCATTGATTTCTACTCAAATCTTTGAGAGTTTGAGCCGCCAAGCTTCGGCAGAAGCTTCTCCCTCAGATCTTCATCTCCTACAAGCATTTGGTTCACGTGGTGGCCAGTGGTTTGAGTTTGTTACTCTTGGAGCTTTGCTCCTAGCCGGCTAGGTGTCACCCTTGAGCTTGCCAATTTCATGTGGCAGCCTAGGGAGGTTTGTAACACCACCATATTGCTAATACATTTCCCCTCATCTCAAGAGTTTATTCTCTTGACTTGAGACCGAGGAAAGAGCTAGCGTTTGTGGTGAGCTTGAGCCTTGTGTGGCGCACCTTAACAATGTGGACGTAGGCAAGCCTTGGTGGCGAGCTGAACCATGGGTCAAATCCTTGTGTCACCTTGTGTTCATTCATTTACTTTGATATACATTGCTCTCAAGTTGTTTTCTAGGGTTTGGTCGCGATCTACACGTTGGGAGTGTTCCCACCACTTTCAAGTGGTGCTGCAGGTTCTCTACACTCCTAGGATTTCCATATTCATCTTAGATTTTGAACTACACTCAGTTCTGTCCTATTGGCCAGCACTTCCGCTCTAGAGAGCAGCAGTGCCGGGCTATAGAGTGGCAGTGCTACGCCTATTACTAACCGTGTGTTTGATAAAAGTTTTAAACAGGCCTATTCACCCCCCCTCTAGGCTAACCAGGTCCTTACAACTGGTATCAGATCAAGGTTACCTCAATAAGCACTTAACCGTGTGAGGTAATGGCCAAAGAGGGTGGAGTCCAACATGTTGACCCCAAGAAGATAGATTTACACTCCACGGACAACAACAATGAAAGTGTGGGCACAGACATATACTTGACTACTGCTGGCATGTCCTAGGGTGAGAAAGCAAGAAGGAAAGAAGAAATAAGAATAAGAAGAGAAGGAAAGAAAAAGAAAAATAAAAAGAAAAAGAAAAAGAAAAAGGAAGAGGATGCAATCAATGAAGCTAAGAGCTTGAAGCTAGCTGAGAAGCTTCATAGAAGAGAAGTGAGAAAGCTCAAGAAGGAGCTCAAGGCCAAGGAGGAGGAGGAACTGAAGAAAAGCAAAGAGCAAGCCTCTCAAGTGGAGGTTGATTCTAGCAGCTCCGACGGTGATGATGATGCATTATACCAAGCCTCCAAGAATGAGAAGAAGCAAGAGAAGAAGAAGGATGATGGCAGCAAGAAATACTCCTCCGTATCCTTTAATTATTCATCTATCTCTAACCATGAACATAAGTCTCTCTTTCATGTACCCGCGGGCAAGTTGCCTCATTTTGATGTGACTAACTTTGCCAAGTGGAAACATTTGATGAAGGCTAATCTTTTAGGTCTTCACCCTGGTGCTTGGGAGATTGTTCACAAGGGATGTGAGCCTTCGGTGGATCCTACAAGCCCCACCACCACCGAACTTCGCTGCATTCAACTCAATGCTCAAGAAACTAGTGTGTTGTTGAGTGCATTGGATGGTGATTAGTACAACAAGGTGATGGGCTTGGAGGTTGCCAAAGAAATATGTGACACCTTGCACCTTGCACATGAGCGTGTGAGCAAAGTAAGACAGTCCAAGATAAATTTGTTGATGGCCAAGCTCAACCGGTTTGTGATCAATGAAGGTGAAGGGCCACAAGAGATGTTTGATAGATTGATGGTGATAGTTAGCAAGATTAGAGGACTTGGTGGCGAAGAAGTCAATGATCACAAGGTAGTCAAGATTATGCTTGAAGCTTACTCTCCAAGAAATGAAACCGTTGTGACATTGATTAGAGACAAGAAGAGATTTGAGTACTTCACACCAAGTGATTTTCTTGGAAGGATAATGACCTTTGATTTGAAAAGAGAAGAAACACTTGAAAGGAAAAAGCTTGGTGAGTTGAAAGCAAGGATAAAAGGGATGAAGATCAAAGATGTGGCTCTCAAAGCCAACAAGAGAAGCAAGAAATCAGCCTCTAACTGTCCCAAAAACAGCAAGCAAGCTTCATCAAAAAGCCCAAGCAACCAAAGCTATCAAGCATGAGCCTGAAGCTTCAACATCAAGTGATGGTGAGCAGTTTGAGAAGATAGATGACATAGCTCTATTCATGAGAAGATTCAACAAGAGCCTAAAGAAGAATGGATACAAGCTCATGAAGAGAAGGTTCCCAAACACTATACCACAGCCAATCTATAGGGACTGCAAAAGAGTCTCTATAAGTCGTTATAACCTTATAGCGACTGATGATCGGTCGCTATAACCTTATAGCGACCGATGTAAGAGTCGCGGTAAGTGCTGTCGCTATAAATGTATAGCGATCGACAGTCTCTATAGCCATCGATGATTGGACGCTATATTTATAACGACCAATGATCTATCACACATTTTAGCGACCGATGGTTGGATGCTTATATATTTTAGCAACCAATAATCAGTCGCTATGAACTGACACAATTATATATCATTAATTCATGTTGATGGTATAATTTCAGTATTTTCAATATCCATAGCAGTTCACATTACTGATCAACCACACAGTAATTCATTGCAATTCACATTATCATGAGCCACATAGATAGATAAACATATTCCAAGTTCTCATTGAAGCCAACCTTTGCACTTGTACATATTTACAAAATAAAAGTACATAGGCAACCAAGCAAGCCAGGTCAAATGGCAGCCACAATCTAATTGTTGGCTTGTACAACCTAATTAAGTTCACTATAGTATGTCTCACCTCTAATTAATCAAAAACAAAATATCATCGGTGAGCACTTCAATTGATCTTGATGTTGATATTATCTAACATATCATGACCGTCCTCCCACCTGAACAAAGTCCAAGTGACATTTGTTAATATAAAATAGTTTGAGTATCATAATATGTGAAATTGCATCGTACAAGATTAGTTAGTATCTTCCTTTTAGCCTTCCATATATAGTTGGGAAGATGAGTTGTTCATTAACATGCATACTGAACCTTACAAGGAAAAACATGATCGAACATGTTAGTAACTAATGCGATATCATGCTAAATAAACAAAGGAATTGAAAACACAATATAGAGCTATCATCCCAATGGGTGAACCTGTTCGAGGAAATTTGATATGTTAAAAAAATAGCTTTCTAAATTTGATAGTAGCTCCTGTCGAAAGAAGGTTGGGATAGCATAGAGGTTTTGACGGAAAACTTACATGTAGGCTTCTGTAGGTAAATCTATCACTAAGTATATGAATGATGGCAAAAATGCAGAATTGCAAACCATGACAAATATATAGTCCTTCCACATGGGTGCATGCCAGGAAGACACAAATACACAAATAAGGTAGATGTCATTAGTGTGCAACTCACTCACGCCAAAAGTTGTAGTGTGATCTTCAAAGTTTTACCTAATTGCGCTTTTTCCTTGTCTGCCAAAATACTTTGTTTTGTACAACTATCAACATGATCGCCATTTTGGCTCAACAAGCTTATTCAGCATGGTCTCCATCTTGTCTCAACAAAAAAAGCTTATTCAGTTCTGGTCGATGCTTCAGATATGAAAAGGGAAGATATTTATGTAAGGACAAGCATCATGCTTTCTGCATTAAGCAAATAGGTGAACATTAAACACGTTCTAATTAGCAAGCTACTAGCCGATGAATTTGAAATAATAGGTTGACCATGCATGGGGATAAATTGCATACTTCTGTTGTTCTCAGTATTTCCATTTAAGCAACACAAAAATCACTAACCATGCTGTTTTTTTGATACAGTATATGTTGGTATTTCTTATGACTAATGGATAAATCTGCAAGCGCACAGATTATACCGTTGTAGCACTTCACTTAGAATTATTCCAAGGTATCGTAATTTATATTTTCCCAAAGGAAAGCTTTGCTAGAAATGATAATTAGATATAGATCCTAGAGAGCACCTCAACTTAGTACCAACTAGTATAGAGGGGTAAATGATATATGTGAAAGGAAGGGGTTGATGAATGAAGAAACTACAGTAAAAGATACTCCTATGTATAGGGACTCCTATGTACTTCACTCTGATTCAATATACTTAGCCAATTAACTAGTCTAAACACTATAGTTTGTCTCCTCAATACATGTATGTTAGGCGAGGGGATAGATCAGTAGGAGGACAAAACTCCTATCGGACCGCGCCCTCTTCTTACGGGGGCCTTACCTTTTAAGAACTTGCCTAAGAACACGTGGTGGAATACAAAGACTAGACAAGGCTGTCTCCTCTTGCTAGCTAACACAAATAATTCGTGCAACAAGCAGTAACCAAGATAAGATGATGTATAAGCACCACGCATACACACAACTTTCTACTTTGACTATGATCTATAATCAAAGCACCCTATGACAGGCAATGATCGCATACGGGAAAGGCCACAAGGATCACAGACTATGAATGTAAAGGCTATTAAAGAGAAAAAGCATAAAGTAAGACTATATCTAGTATAGAAATGCTCAAAGTAAATACTAAGTAAAGTAGAGAGAAAGATATATATTGAATAAGATAAAGTCTTACAAAGAAGGAAAGATACAAGAGCTATACCAGACTCTCCAGAAGACAACTCCGGAAATCCCGAGCACAACTCGACTTAACTCTAACTCCCACACTAGACTAACTCCTAGAACAATATAAGGAATAGAGCTTGTAGGCTTCTTCTTCATGTTTAGAGAGAGGGGTATGGCCCTCTATTTATAGTAGGGGGGTGGAGTAGGGGCTACTCTAGCACCACGTCAGCGATCCAGGGCCTTCCATCCTCCACCCTTGGATCAAACCGCCTTAGAACCGACCAAGGGATGGATCGTGTGGATTTCCACCATGTGCCAAGGTGTATGGCGGTTGGAGGGACCGAACCAACCCTTAGAGGAGGTCGGCTGACCGTCCCTATGGCCAGTGGGCCCTCCCCTAGCCTCCTGGTGGTGGTCCCACTGGTCAGGGACCAAGTGGACCCTAGTGGGCCCAGATGGGGGGTCGGCCGACCCCCCCTTGGGGTGTCTGGCCCACCTCGGCCTTCGCAACTGCTGGTCCCACCTATCATGGATGTTGGGTGTTGATTCTGAGATAGTTGTCACGTTTATCTCCTTGGTGTGGGCCCATGGATCCATGTGCTTTGTTTGTGAGCTGTTGAGAGAAAGCACAGAGTGATCCAAGGGTTGGAAATCACTCTAGGATGCTTCTCTTGGATCATAGCCGAGAGGGGAGAGCTAGTGGGCCCATAGGATGGTCGGCCAACCCCCTATATGGGCCCAACTGGCTCTCCTTTGCTCCATTTCTTCATTCCTGCATTCAAACACTCATGGACATGTGGAACTAGTTATTTGATAAATTATGCTTATGATGTGTTTGTTTATCCTTGATCCTAAGGTTAGTGGCATCATTTTAGTTATCTAAAAGTAGACCATAATTTGTGCCAACAAGATCCCCCAAGCTTAACCTTTGCTCGTCCAGAGCAAACTTAGCTCGATGGATTAGGAGTTGCTACTATGCTTCATATTTCAAGAGTACTAAGTCTACAACAATCATACTTCTCTTTTGAATGGAAATGTTAGCAATAAAGATTCACCCATATTACCTTAGTCCTTCATGGGGCTATAGCTTTATCCTTTGTCTTGAGAGGTTGAGAGATAGAACAACTTGACTTGACCACTATTTTTCTCATTCTTTCACAAGTTTCAAATCGGAGGTTTTATAAGATTTTGTAAAAGAAAACTTAATGTTCCTCAAATGGTACTCTCGAGTCGCTCATAAGGTGTATGATTCCTGATGACGACCCGTAGGGTTCGCAGTCCGATCTTTCGATGAGAGTTGGTGGATAACTCGATTTGTGGATGGAGATGACGTTCACGGCTCGACTACAACCGTCCAAGGACGCTGCGCCTTAGCAACCGATACACCACCTCCGATGGCTGCCGTGATCTTGCGGCGCGACAACCAGCCACTAGGGCTCCCGTCCTGCAAGCAATCGAAGAACCAGCAAGAACAAGATGAACAAGCACTCAATTGCAAGATGAATATGAAGGTTTCAATCTGAGAACACAATATGGTGAGGTTCTGATGACAATCAGACGGACGGTTGATCCAACACGCGCGCTGAAAGGCGGTAGCAATAGCTAACTCGACGAAACAAAACCTAAACTGTTTGTGGCGGCTCTAAATACTTATAAGGAGTTGGGAGGATGACCACAAGGGTGTTGGGGTCGTTCTCCAACCCTAGGACGCGTCCCTAATGGACGCAACTTGATACATGGGCCACAGGCCCAAAATAAGGTGACGCAGCACCGGTGGACAGAAAAGGTCTTGGTACAAAAACGATGACTCTGGACGCATCTGATAAGGTATAGCCATGCTTCTGGATCCGTTGGAAAGTAGACTTGATAAGCTTTCCAAAAAGTGCGAGAATGTCCCAATCGGAGTCCGTATGAAGTCGTGGCATCCATCACAAGTTGGTGCTGTCCTGCAGTCCAAATCCAGCTAGCGCCCATCCCGTGTCCCACTGATCCTCTCCATTGTTCCTGAGCAAAACAAGAGTGCACGTGTCTCCATTGTCTAAATATAATGGACAAGAGTTTGAGAATAAACTTACTTGATGATTGAGTTCACGGGCACGAGCACGAGTAATAGGACCAAGTGGTGCTGGAGATGGTTTTGGCGTGGTGTTGATGTCCTCATCATCCTCCCCTTCTTGCATTTGAGTCGTCCTCGACTCAAGCTCATCTTCCTCTCCCAAATATGGCTTCAAATCTGCAATGTTAAATGTGGGACTAATCCCAAAAGCTACAGGAAGATCAAGCTTATATGCATTCTCATTAATACGTTTTAGCACTTTAAATGGTCCATCAGCTCTAGGCAGCAATTTAGATTTTCTCAATTCAGGAAACCTATCCTTTCTCAAATGCAACCAAACCAAATCACCAGGTTCAAAAATCAATTGCTTTCTACCTTTATCACCAGCAATCTTATACTTAGCATTCATGCGCTCTATGTTTTCTTTAGTTGTTTCATGCAATTTTAACATCAACTCAGCACGTTGCTTAGCATCAAAATTCAATTGTTCAGAAGTTGGTAGAGGCATTAAATCAATAGGAGCACGTGGTAACAAGCCATAAACAACCTCAAATGGGCACATCTTGGTAGTAGAATGCAATGAACGATTATAAGCAAACTCAATATGAGGCAAACAATCTTCCCACATCTTAATATTCTTCTTTAAAACAGCCCTTAACATAGTAGATAAAGTTCTATTCACAACTTCAATTTGACCATCAGTTTGGGGATGACATGTGGTAGAAAATAAAAGCTTAGTCCCCAATTTACCCCATAAAGTTCTCCAAAAATGGCTAAGAAATTTAGCATCTCGATCAGAAACAATTGTATTTGGCACACCATGCAAACGAACAACTTCTCGAAAGAACAAATCAGCAATATGTGTAGCATCATCAGTTTTATGACAAGGTATAAAGTGTGCCATCTTAGAAAATCTATCCACAACCACAAAAACACTATCACGACCCGTCCTAGTCCTTGGCAATCCCAAAACAAAATCCATAGAAATATCTTCCCAAGGAGCATTAGGAACAGGTAGAGGCATATACAAACCATGTGGATTTAATCGCGACTTCGCCTTTTGACAAGTCGTGCAGCGAGAAACAAATCTCTCCACATCTCTCCTCATCTTTGGCCAAAAGAAATGACCAGCGAGTATATCCTCTGTCTTCTTTGCTCCAAAATGTCCCATCAAGCCACCTCCATGCGCTTCCTGAAGCAACAACAAACGAACGGAGCTAGCTGGAATGCATAGCTTGTTAGCTCTAAACACAAAGCCATCATTTAGAACAAATTTATTCCATGCTTTTCCATCCTTACATTGCAGCAACACGTCTTTAAAATCATTATCATGTATATATTGTTGTTTAATTGTTTCCAAACCAAAGATCTTATACTCAAGTTGTGTTAATAAAGTATATCTCCTAGACAAAGCATCAGCAATGATATTCTCTTTCCCTTTCTTGTGCTTAATGATATAAGGAAAAGATTCAATAAACTCAACCCACTTAGCATGTCTACGGTTCAGTTTTACTTGACTACGAATATGCTTTAAGGATTCATGATCAGAATGAATAACAAATTCTTTGGGCCACAAATAATGCTGCCATGTTTCTAATGTTCGCACGAGAGCATACAATTCCTTATCATAAGTAGAATAATTCAGAAGAGGCCCACTTAGTTTCTCACTAAAATATGCAATGGGTTTACCTTCTTGTAACAAAACACCACCCAATCCAATTCCACTAGCATCACATTCAAGTTCAAAAGTCTTATTAAAATCAGGAAGTTGGAGAAGAGGCGCATTTGTCAACTTACTTTCAACATGTTGAAGGCATTCTCTTGTGGGGTTCCCCAAGAAAACACGACTCCCTTCTTCGTAAGCTCATTCAATGGTGCAGCAATGGTGCTGAAATCCTGCACAAAGCGACGATAGAACCCAGCAAGTCCTAGAAAACTCCGCACTTGGGTGATAGTCTTTGGTACTGGCCAACCCTGTATAGCGTCCACCTTGGCTTTATCAACCTCAATTCCCTGTGGAGTAACAACATAGCCAAGAAAAGAAACACGATCTGTGCAAAAGGTGCACTTATCAAGGTTACCAAATAAACGTGCCTCCCGTAGAGCTTTAAAAACAACACATAAATGATCAATATGTTCTTCCATAGATTTGCTGTAAATTAATATATCATCAAAATAAACAACAACAAATCTTCCAATGAAAGCACGCAAAACCTCATTCATCAATCTCATGAAGGTACTAGGTGCATTAGTTAACCCAAAAGGCATGACTAACCACTCATACAAACCAAACTTAGTTTTGAAAGCAGTTTTCCATTCATCTCCCAATTTCATGCGAATCTGATGATACCCGCTACGCAAATCCACTTTGGAAAACACAACAGCACCACTCAATTCATCTAGCATGTCATCTAATCGTGGAATTGGATGATGATATCGAATAGTAATATTATTAATAGCCCGACAATCCACACACATACGCCACGATCCATCTTTCTTAGGCACTAAAATGACCGGAACAGCACAAGGACTTAGAGACTCACGTATGTAACCTTTGCCAAGGAGTTCTTGCACTTGACGCTGAATCTCCTTTGTTTCTTCTGGATTGGTCCTATATGGTGCACGGTTGGGCAATGAGGCACCAGGAATCAGGTCAATTTGGTGCTCAATGCCTCGAAGTGGTGGCAGGCCCGATGGTATTTCACTTGGGAACACATCCGAATACTCCTGCAAAACGTTAGCGACAGCAGGAGGCAAAGAACGCTGCATATCATGAAGGGAAATCAATACCTCTTTGCATACTACAGCATAAGCAACAGTAGTGGAAGCATTCAACTCATTAATATCAGATTTAGTAGCAAGCAAACAATTTCCTGTCAATTTTATCTCCTCTTTCAGATCAGCAACAGATTGGTCATTTTTATTGCTCTCACTTTTAGCTTTTGAGGCTTTAGCTACATCATCTTGCATAATAGCTTCAGGGGACATAGGATGCAACACAATTTTTCTATCATGGTATAGAAAAGAATATTGATTTGTTCTACCATAATGCATAGAATCTCTATCAAATTGCCATGGTCGGCCTAGCAGCACATTACAAGCTTGCATAGGCACAACATCACATTCAACCACATCTTTATAGGATCCAATGGAAAAATTGATTCGCACAAGTCTAGTTACCTTTGCCTTACCGCTGTTATTTAACCATTGAATGTAATATGGGTGTGGGTGTGGTTTGGTGGTAAGCGCAAGCTTCTCCACCATGTCACCGCCGGCCAAGTTGTTGCAGCTACCTCCATCGATGATCATGCGACATGAACGCTCCTTGATGACACACTTTGTTTGGAACAACGTGTGTCGCTGATTTTGCTCTGCCTTCTCCATTTGTGCACTAAGCACACGCTGTACAATGAGGCTCTCATAGCGGTCGGCTTCAGCTGCATTAATATGTTCTTCTATACATTCTTCACTACCTGCATGGTCAGCGACAAGCAATGCAAGTGTATCTTCATCAAAATCACTAGCGGACGAATACTCACCATTATCTTTGACGACCATAACGCGCTTGCTGGAACACTCACGCATCACATGTCCATATCCCTGACACCGGTGACACTGAATGTCTCTCGTTCTACCTGTCGATGCTACGGACGAAGCACTTGCACTAGGCTTCGGGGCTGTCTTGACTACTGAATTTGTGGGAGTAGCACTAGGCTTGTCACTTGAGGATGGCATAGCAGCACGTGTGCGGGACTGCCATGAATTTGTCTTCCCTGCAGAAAAGTTATTCCGAACACTAGCACGTCGCCCCTGCACTTCCCTTTCAGCTTTACAAGCAAGATGAAACAAACGGGTTACATTAGTGTACTCTTTATATGAAAGGATGTCCTGAATTTCACGATTTAACCCACCCAAAAATCTTGCCATAGCAGGTTCCTCATCCTCCTCTAAATTACAACGCAACATACCCATTTGTAATTCTTGATAATACTCTTCTACACTTTTAGCACCTTGTCTTAGTTGTTGCAGTTTATGTAGCAAATCCCGTGCATAGTAAGAAGGAACAAATCTAGCCCTCATGATTTTTTTTAAAGCATCCCAAGTACGTGGTATGTTATTAGAATTTTTCTTATTATACTCTATCCACCATACAGTAGCAAAGTCAGTAAACTCACTAGTAGCAGCCCTAACACGTGTATTCTCAGGAAATTCGTGGCATGCAAACTTTTGGTCAACAGCAATTTCCCATGAAATGTATGCATCAGGATCATACTTACCATCAAAAGGAGGTATTTTAAATTTAATCTTACTGAAAGCATCATTGTTATTATGTACCTCACGTCGACGGTGACCCATACCTCTCCGATTGAAGCGTAGGCGATGTCGATCACTAAGGTCATTGTTATCAAGGTCCATATCACCAGAGTAAGCATCCTCGTCATTATCTTCGACTCGCTCCTCATCCTGTGGGCGTCATTATGTTGATGTTGACCCTTGTCGTTTGTGTGGAAGTCATCAAAACGACGGAGAAGAGCGGCAAGGCTTTTGTCCATACGAGCAACCGATGCTTCGACTCCTGTAAGCTTGGTGGTGGTGGCAAGTTGGGCGGCCTCTAGCTGCCCAATCTTGTCATTGGTCACCTGTAAATCTCCATCGAGTCCTTCTGTATGCAGCTGCACTTGCCTTGTAAAATGTTGAATGATGCCCTTGGTGCGTGGAGATTGCGGCATGTTGTTATTATCCTCTGTTCCTGACATGGTTTAGAAGACAAGAACAACAAGAAAACAGGTGAAGAAATAAAAGCCCTACAACTATTAGGATGTAGCTACAGCAAGGCACTCGCTCTCAACCTGTTTCTCAAGCTCTTACCAGTTCTTACCTTGCTCAAACAAGAGGGGTCAACAACCAGCAAGCCTGCAACCTTGGAAGTGAGTGTATCGGTACCGTAGCACAACACCTGTCAAGTTGTAGTCGAATATGTGGAGCTGTAGGTGGCCAATGTTATGGACAAGGATAGATACTAGCACCACGTTAGTCACAAAAGCAAGTTGAATAATCGTTCAAAGGTGGTACTGTGCTGGTCCTAGCCTAGACCGTGCTAGAGACGCGAGCCTGGACACAAAGGAACTCACAAACACCACCTATCCAAAGGAGGGAAACACAAAGATCAGCCCCCTTTTTTTCTGTTTTTTTTTCTTTTTTTTCTTTTTTTTTTCTTTTTTTTTCTTTTTCAGGGATCCTCAAAGCTGATTATATGAACAAAGAGATGTCAAAAGAGCAAATCACCACACACACTTTTTCCAAAAGTGCAGGGGTATATAGGTAATTAAAAGATACTCTCTCTCTCTCTCTCTAAAGTAAGCTTCGCTGTAATATGGTATGAAACTTGTAGTCCCGACTTGTAGTGCGCGAACTTAATTATGGAAAACAACTTGGACGGAGGCAATTTATAGCAGCGAATACCAGGGTAGTACTCGGACTTGATTCCCGAAATCAACTCCGTCTCGAACTTGACAGCAGCGAATACCAGGGTAGTACTCGGACTCGATTCCAGAAAACAACTCAAACTCGAACTGGACAGCCACGAGTACCAGGGTAGTACTCGGACTCGAACTTGACAGTAACGAAATCTACTTAGACTCGGACTAGAACGTGACAAGAACTCGAAACTCTAAAGGACTATAACTAAAACCAGCAACTCGACACAACCGATGCAACCGACGACTCAACAAGCCCTAACTAAGTAGTACTAGCAAAAGGCTCAACGGGTTTATGGGATTACGGAAAACTAATCTACTATTTTTTTTTTGGCTTTTCTGGACTATAGGAAAAAAAAAATTTTGTGAAGAATTGGAAGTCTCTCACCGATAAACCTTGCTCTGATTACCAACTGATGACGACCCGTAGGGTTCGCAGTCCGATCTTTCGATGAGAGTTGGTGGATAACTCGATTTGTGGATGGAGATGACGTTCACGGCTCGACTACAACCGTCCAAGGACGCTGCGCCTTAGCAACCGATACACCACCTCCGATGGCTGCCGTGATCTTGCGGCGCGACAACCAGCCACTAGGGCTCCCGTCCTGCAAGCAATCGAAGAACCAGCAAGAACAAGATGAACAAGCACTCAATTGCAAGATGAATATGAAGGTTTCAATCTGAGAACACAATATGGTGAGGTTCTGATGACAATCAGACGGACGGTTGATCCAACACGCGCGCTGAAAGGCGATAGCAATAGCTAACTCGACGAAACAAAACCTAAACTGTTTGTGGCGGCTCTAAAGACTTATAAGGAGTTGGGAGGACGACCACAAGGGTGTTGGGGTCGTTCTCCAACCCTAGGACGCGTCCCTAATGGACGCAACTTGATACATGGGCCACAGGCCCAAAATAAGGTGACGCAGCACCGGTGGACAGAAAAGGTCTTGGTACAAAAACGATGACTCTGGACGCATCTGATAAGGTATAGCCATGCTTCTGGATCCGTTGGAAAGTAGACTTGATAAGCTTTCCAAAAAGTGCGAGAATGTCCCAATCGGAGTCCGTATGAAGTCGTGGCATCCATCACAAGTTGGTGCTGTCCTGCAGTCTAAATCCAGCTAGCGCCCATCCCGTGTCCCGCTGATCCTCTCCATTGTTCCTGAGCAAAACAAGAGTGCACGTGTCTCCATTGTCTAAATATAATGGACAAGAGTTTGAGAATAAACTTACTTGATGATTGAGTTCACGGGCACGAGCACGAGTAATAGGACCAAGTGGTGCTGGAGATGGTTTTGGCGTGGTGTTGATGTCCTCATCAATTCCTCACCAAGGAATATATCAAAGTTTGCCTTCTTTCATCCTATCTCTAAAGCTTATGTTGAGCTATAGGTAGGGATCAAAGATGTAGCAAACTTACCTTGCATATATTGTAAAGTCAAATTCCGGATCCAAGGAGAGAAATGTCATACTCTTAGATCAAGATGTGCAAGTGTGTGGAAACATGGAAATTGATCGATACTCCTATATTTGTATGATCTCTCTTTCCTAAAATTATTTTGAGACATAGCTATCCTTTTAATTTTTCTATGAGTTTTGAAGATGCTCATCATTTCATTTTTTTCAAGAGAGCTTTGGAATGCTCATAAATTTGGGACTTTATATGCCCCTCTAATTTTCATAATAGTCCATGTCTCATTTAC
This sequence comes from Microstegium vimineum, assembly GCA_022036555.1. NCBI lineage: Eukaryota > Viridiplantae > Streptophyta > Magnoliopsida > Poales > Poaceae > Microstegium > Microstegium vimineum. Next base: position 18,190,879 of record CM039138.1, on the reverse strand, counting down.
TAGCAATATACTAGAGAGAGAGTTTTTTTTACTTAGAGCATGGAGTATGAACTATGTGGAAATGTAAGGCATGTTTCTGCGTACTTCCAGTGTAGAAGCAGCATGTATATGTGGCGTGTACGTGATCTTGATCTTGGGAGCATGATAAATCTCTCAACAAGTGTCACAAAACTTGACCAAACTCAACACAAAGCAAGCAGCTTATGTAGAAAGCTTATGTCATGAAAGAGCATGTATGGCTTTGGTAGGAATTTTCACCAATGAGGAACAAGAAGTGTTTTATCATTTTAATAAATAAAACTATGATAGTCATTCTTGCTTAGAATAATATTATAGCAGCTCTTATCTTGTCATATCATGTCTCACAACAACTTAGACTTAGTTACAACATTTGCAACCCACAAAAGTTTGAGGTTCATGATGTTTTCTTTTAAGCTAAGTAATCCATACTTAAAGAAGTACCAAGTTGTAAACTAAGTACTAGAGAAACATTTAGCAGAACAACTATTCATCATTTCCATAGGAGATATTAATTTTCATAATACATGTGGGAGTGGAAAAGAGAAAGTCTTTTTATTCTTTTTTTATATGCAGAATTTAAACGTAAAGCAAGGATAAGCAAGAAGTGCATAAATATAAATGCTGAAATTAAAAACCTACCTTAGTGGGGGAGGGAACCTCCCCCAAGCTTATCCTTTGCTCATTGCTGCGGCGGATATGGATGCAGTTGCCGCCACGTGGCCCAATACCGGTATTGTTCTTCTTGCATTGCTTGGATTTCGTCGGCAGTTTGCTGGGCGATGCGTGTTGTCTCATTTTGCTCAACACATAGCTCAGCAAAGGTATTGGTCAGATGATCAAATTGTTGTCGCAATTCACGATGCTCCCTGTATCGTGTGGACGAGAAGGATGTCCATTGTCTTTGCGGACGTGGTGGCTGAGGAGGCATTCCACTAGAAGTGTGCATGGGATCGGAGGATGCATCGTCTTCCTCGTCGCCAATAGCTCCTCGGGAAGGACCACCTTTCTCAAGATGAACAAAGTATAGCCCCTCCTGAGCTCTCATGTCTGAACCTGCAAAACCTCTTTGTCCAATTCCTTGATCTAAATCAAGGGTCAGCTTACAGGTCCTATACAACTGAAGTTGCCTATTTGGAAGAGGCACCTCAATTGTATGGCCACTGTATATCATTTTGAGTTCATTATTAGCATCTCTTTTTAGCATTCGAATAGCAGCAAGATATGCTTATGAGATTTCAGCTATAGGAGTAGAGATGTGCACAAAGGGTTGATCGTCATTTAGCAAGTTCATGGATTCGGCAAGACGAGTAATTAAAGATGTGAATTGAATAGATTCATTACTCTCAATTGAACTTTGCCAGAATTCCACTAAGTATTCCACAGGAGAGATTCACATTTTGTTTACCATGACATAAAGTAATTTTAATTCCATGTCACTTATCAAGCTAGCATTACTTCAAGGAAACAAAGTCATTTTCATCCAAAGATGCATGAACCGAAGAGTTGGATTATGAATTTCCTCAGGTTTAGGATTTGAGCAATCTTTTAGAGCAGATATAGAGAACCAGAATTTCCTCTTGTTAAACCTATGCATGACAAGGTCTAAATCAATCAAGCATGAATTATCAAAACCAAGAGCAACACTTAGATGACTCCAAGTTAGATTATGGCTTTGATTAAACATGTGAAAATTAATTCCAACATTAGAGACCTAGAGGAGCATAGAAATTCTAAGGTGAGCAACTCAATTCCAAGATCTTCTACTTGCCAAAAGCCATACCAACCAAGAGTAGAGAAGATAGTTTCGAACTCGGTCGTCATACCTGTGTTGGAGAGAAGACTTGGATCCAATATCCTTGTGTGCTCGACGGATCGGTCCCGAAGAGAGAGATATCGTTGGTACTCTAGTTGGTCGAACTAGAGACCACTTTGTTGATCGTAGGTCCTCATTGGGGGAACCATGAAGGCCTTCACATGAGGTACCTCCTCCGGCACTTCTTCTTCCTCCTGAGGGTGTTCTTCAGTTTCGAGGTTCTCCCAAGTGTATCGGGCAGAACCTCCCCTTCCTCTTCTTTGGGAACTATCCTGGGAATGGTGGGAGCGTTGGGATGAGCTCCCACTAATATCTTGCTTTATTTTCTTGTATGCGGATGTCAATGGGTTCTTCATCTTCTAGAGAGGAAGATGGACACAAGGGCAAGACTAGGAAGAGATGTGTGTGGAGTGGATTTCTAGTTTGCCTTGTGGGGAGAAGTTTTAGCTAAGAGAAGCTTGATGAAGACAAGAGATCTTCTTGTGGACTAGTGAGAGCAACACTACTTCTATTGATGGCTAAGAACTTCTCTTGAATGAAGAGAGGAGAGAGCAAGACAAGGAGAGGCTTGAGCTAGAACTGAATTATAGTCGAGGTGTGAGGGAATGATCTCTCCTTGCATGGGGTTTTATAGGGAAAAGGGATGGCACCAAGGGGGCTCCATGGGGTGGTTGGCCGACCCCCCTTGGGCATGGCCCTTGAGTGCCATGATCACATGTCTTGGAAGATGCCTTACACAAAGCAAAAGAGGGAGAGGAGGTGACCAAAAGTGGTCGACCATCCCTCTAAAGTGAAGATTCCACTCATGCTTTTTCTAGTGCTTTGTGAAAGGTGAAAGATGTGATCAAAAGCTGACTAAAGTGGTCAAGATTCCCCCCTTTAAACAAATAGTAGTGGGGGACAAAGGTATGTCATGCTTTGATGGAAGGTGATTGATGTGTTTTTTTCAAAGCATGACAAGGTGGAAGTGATGGGTGTCATGATTCCCCACTTTGTACAAGGAGTAGTGGGGGACAAGGATTTGTCATGCTTTAACCAAAGTTATTGATGTACTTTAAAGCATGATAAGGCAAAAGAGATGTCCCCTAAAGAAAAATCTGATTTTTGAAAGTCTCACTACTCAAATCATGAGATGCTTGGACAAAGGATGGTGGGGAAGAAAGATGGATGAACATGTGGAATCTAGGGTGGTCTACCAACCATCCTAGTCCTCCAATTTTTTTCCTTTTCTTTTATAAAAGATCCCTAAATGATCCTTAATCAAATAAGCCAAGATAGGGTGCATCTATGGCCCTCCTTTTGTCAGTTTTTAATGCTAAACTAATTATCATGTTTTATTTAATCTAAACTTTCATGCTAAACTAAGTATGAAAGAAATTTAAGGTTTGAGCTAGATCAAAGAAGGGAAATAAAAGATAACTACTGATTTACCTTTCGGTGAAGGCTCCTTGATTTTAAGTCCCCGGAGTAGGACTCTCCTTCTAGTTCATTCCTCGGGTGCACTTGATGGCTCCAGAGACGGCGACCACGGAGTGTGCACCTCCTTTGCTTTCCAAACCTGCCGGATTGGCAGGTTCGTCCTTCTTGAGTTCTTTGATCTCGGCCTCCGGGTACTGCTTCTTTTGGCGCGGAGCTCGAACTTGTCTTTTTGGTGGTTGTGCTTTTACCTGTTTGTTAAGTTTATAACCATTGAAATCATATTTTACCCTATGGCTCAGGAACTAGAAATGAATCTTGCTCGATCCAACGTAGATGACCGCGTTGGTGGTGTTGAGGAAGGGCCTTCCCAATATGACGGGTACTTCGACATTGGCTCCCATGTCTAGGATGATAAAGTCAGTGGGGATGTACTCGTCTTGGATGTTCACCAAGATATCCCTTGCATGTCCCTCGGGAAATCGTATCATTTGGTCTGCCATCTGCAGGCGAACACATGTAGGGACCATAGGTCCTCCTAAGAGATTATCATATGTTACCTTTTAAATGTTGTTTACGCCTGATCCAAGGTCGCAGAAGGCGGTGTGGAACGTTTGTTGTCCGATTGAGCACATGATCGTCGGGTGGCCTGGATCTTCCTTCTTCATGATGAAGGGAGGATCGAGAAGATAGCTCCAATGTGAGCGAAATGGAGGCTTACCGAACCTCGTGTTGACCATATTAACATGCTCAATCGAATCATCTGGTTTCCCATGAATCTTACCTTGTTCCATGGATGACATAGCCGCTGCTAACTGAGCTAATTGAGTTTCTAGCATTTTATTAAAACTCAATTGATTTTTCATGGCAGTTGTAAAGTTATCCATTTTCTCACCCAAATTTTCAATAACTTTGTCAGTGGCAATCATTTTTTCTATTTATACCATCTTTAATCTTAGATTGACCAAGAACAAGATCTTTTCATGAAGGCTGATTATTATAGGAATTATAGTTGTTGTAATTACCATCGGAGTAGAAGGGGCGTGAATTCCAGTTTCCTTGTTGTTGGGGTCAATACCCGTTGTTGTTGTTGTTGTTGTTGCTGCTGCTGCTGCTATTGTTGTTGATGAAGCTCACGTCCTCCTTCGAAGTCTCGGGGCAGTTGTTGCCCGAGTGATCATTGCCTCCGCACACCTCGCACCATGGATCAGCTTCAATAGCTTGTGCGGCGGCGATGGGGTAGATGGCCTCTCGTTGCTTCTTGGAGCCTTCTTGTATCTTCTTCATCAAGAGGTCCATCTTGGCAGAGAGTATGTCCACCTCACTGATGGTGTGCATACCTCTCCTCTTCTGCTGGAGACGTTCGTCACCCCATGCTTGGTTGATCACCATTTTCTCGATGAGGTCCTTGGGATTTCTCACTGTGTGTTGGAGAAATGCCCCTCTAGCGGCAGCATCAAGGTTGCTACGGGCCATGCTGGACAGCCCGTGGTAGAATCCTTGAATCAGGAGCCAGTCATCTATCCCATGATGAGGACAGGCACGAATGTACTCCTAGAGACGCTCCCATGCTTCCGGAATCATCTCATCAGATTGTTGCTGGAGGCTTGAGGTCTTTCCACGAAGAGCATTGGTTTTGCCTGTCAAGAAGAACATCTTGAGGAATGCGTTAGCACACCTCTCCTATGTAGTGGCTTCTTCTTTGTGGGCGTAGAACCACTGTTTCGCCTTCCCCAATAGCGAGAATGGGAGAAAAGACGAAGACGAATGGCGTCAGACGCCACTCCCTTGATAGTAAACGTGCCACATAACTCCATGAAGTGCTGGAGATGAGCATTTGCATCCTCATGGGGCTTCCCGCAAAACGGATTGGCCTGCACCATGTGGATCAAGGCGGGCTTCAGCTCCAAGGTGGCATCTCGGAAGTTGACCTCAGGACCTTGAGCTACGTGGGTAGCTGACGGAGCCGATAAGTCAGAGATCGCCTTCTGGGCCATAGCTTCCTTGAGTGGTGGTGTAGATCCTCCTTCCTTGAATGGATTCTGGTTCGAGAGGAACCTCTGAGGGGGAACTTGGCGACGTCTAGTTCTCCTCGATAGCTGCTCGCGATCTTCAAGATAATTTCCCGGCAGTTGGAAACCGCTCATACATTGTCTAGCTTCACAATAAAGGAAGACACAGACAGGGGTAAGCCCCTATGACTAATTGATAACTAAGTTAATGAGATTCTCTGGATTCAATCTAATTAAAATTTCTTGGCTAAGCTTTCCCCGGCAACGGCGCCAGAAATGTTTGTTGGTATTTCTTATGACTATTGGATAAATACACAAGTGCACAAATTATACCGTTGTAGCACTTCAGCTATGAGTATTCCAAGGTATCTTAATTTATATTTTCCCAAAGCAAAGCTTTGCTAGAAATGATAATTAGATATAGATCCTAGAGATCACCTCAACTTAGTGCGAACACATGGTGGATAAGTACCCATGTATGTTCAGCTTTGATGATGAGTGATCGTCCAACAAATGAGTGTTTCAGTTTGAGTGGCTTACCCTAATCTTTTGCGAAAGCAAATGTGTGCCTGTCTATCGGCTTGTGGTGTGCAGGTGCTATGCCTAGTGACAGTGGTCAATGGCGTGGAGAAGGTCGAGTAGAGGCTTGCCGTGCCGATGGACTAAGAGCGGTGAAGGGCAGAAGCGGGGTTCGGACTGAGGGACCATGGGCGTCGGCGGACTAGCTGTGGTGGCTAGTACTTGGCACCGGCAAGTGCGAGAAGACATGGAGGTAGACCGAGTTGACCGAGTCAAGACGACGGACAAGCGCGTCGAGCGGAGGCTCATGGGACTCGGAGTCCGACCGGGCGAGGACAAGGTGGCTTGAGTCAAGCGGTTTGGTGGTTTGGGCCTCAAAACAATCCGAGGATGGTTTTCGAGTTTGGGCCTCAAAACTCGGGGTTCAGTAGTTGAACTCAAAGCTACCAGTGGCGGGTTTCCTGGGTTTGGGCCTCAAAACCAAGGCGGAGCTTCCGAGGAAGCGGAGATGGCACGTGGCGGAATCCTGGAGGTTGCGTCGAGGTGATGGCAACTTTCGACAGGAAGCGGGGCTGTCCATTCAAGATGCAGGAAGGGGGTGAAGGGGTATCCCTCATCCCATCTCTCGAACCCTAATCATTTGCCCCAACTCTCTCTCTACCCTCTCTCTAGTTCATGAGATCCCTAGGTTGATTTCACCAACCTCTGTAAGAACTTGAGTTTGTTGCGAGGAATCAGAGGACGTAACCTCTGTAAGCCATGGTGTCTTTGTTTTCGTGACTGTGTCTCTCAGTTGCTTGTGTTCTTCGTGTTTTGCTCTTGCCTCTCTTTTTGATTCCGAGATGAGAATTCTTGTTTGAGAGAAGCTTTGCAAAATCCGTTTGAACCAAGTTCTTTGTACTTGTGAGGAGCATCTTTGCGCCAAAGGAATTTTCCTAAAACCTCATGATTACACAGATCGGGCGTTTTCTTTGCGGTGTTCTTCGTTTTGGGGTTTTCTCCCGAAATCCTTTTGTGCCCGATTAACCAACCCAGATTGAGCGATGATTTCTTTGGGATAGCTCGCCAACTGCACTAGGATCTTGCCTACAAAGTTTGGTAGCAATTGGTGACCATTTGGTTCGGATTTGGAAAGTTTTGGAGAAGAGAAAAAGGTTTTTTGCGTTTCTGCGCTCTGTTCAAGAGCGTCGGACGCTCTAGGGTTTGGCGTCGGACAGTCCGTCAGAGGCGCCGGAGGCTACGTCGTGCTGACGACAGCGTCCTTTGCAGTGCATTTCTTGCCCGTTTTTCTAAAATTTCTGGAAGGTCGACGGACTCTCTCCCAAGCGTTCGTCGCCCAGCGTCCGACGCTAACGGACGCTCACCCAAGCGTCCATCGCCCAGCGTCCGACGCCCAGCGTCCGACGCCCAGGTTTCTGCTCTCTCTGTGTAGTGCTCTCTGGAAGGTCGACGGACGATCTGCTAGCGTCCGTCGCCCTCCTGCTCAGCGTCCGTCGCCCTATTGTCCAGCATCGGTCGCCTGTCTTTTTGGCTGATTTTCTTGGGGTTCTTGCCTCTTTCCCATAGGGGTTGAGAACTCATTCTTGGGGGTTTCCGGTGAGATTTCCTCCACTGCCGGTGAGTTTTCCTCCATCAACTGGGTTTGGTTTTTGGAAGAGTGGCCCGAATATTTCGAGAGAAATTTGAGGCTCCCATTCACCCCCCCTCTGGTCACCGTTCTCGGTCCTTCAATTGGTATCAGAGCCGGTTAAGGATCAATCCACCTTACACGGTTCTTGATCTGCGAGGGCGACATGGAGCGAGGTGTTGGCAAACCTCCGTTTTTCGATGGAACAAACTTCTCCTAATGGAAGGTGTGCATGTCCGCCTATCTACAAGGAGTTGATTTGAACATATGGGAGATTTGTGATAATGAGGGCTATCGTGTTCTTGCGGCTCATGTTGACCAACTCCAAACATCTCAACACAACGCAAACAGTCGAGCATGGAGTATCCTCTTCTCGATTTTGTCACTTCCTGAGTTTGAGCGAGTCTCGAACCTCACTACGGCGCAAGAGATCTAGCAAACACTCTTGAGATATCATGAGGGCAACCCTCAGATCAAGTCCAGACTCTTCAACACGTATCGTAGAGACTACGAGAACTTTGTTCAGTTGGCCGGCGAATCTGTTGATGGGATGTTCACTCGCTTTCAATCTATCATCAACAAGATGCGTGCTAATCGAGCCAACTTGCCTTATGATGATCATGGGATGGATATCAAGTTTTTGCATGCTCTTGATCGGAAGGTGTGGGAGATGAAGGTGGCTACCATTCAGGAGTCACCGGGCTCTGATGCCCTGACCGTGGATGAGCTATTCAGCAAGCTCAAGTCCTCGGAGATTGACTACTAGGCCTGGGCCAAGCTTGAAAACCCGTCGAAACCCTCTATGGCATTGGTTTCTGGCCCCGGTGGTACGTCTTCTTCCTCCTCTGACCCTTCACACTCCTTGTTTGCTTTGTCTTTGATTTCTGTGATAGAGGATCAAGTGCAGGCTCTTGGAGATGACGAGTTGGCCCTAGTCATCACTAGGTTCTCACGGTTTCACAACAACCGTTTGAACCGACAACGTGGTGGCTGGGCCAAGGGGTGCTACCGTTGCAATGATGAGGACCACTTCATCGCAAACTGCCCCAAGAAAGCTGTAGGCGAATTCACCAAGCGCAAGGACAAGCGCGAGAACCACTTCGAGGATAAGCACAAGCCCAAGGGCGGCTACCACCGAAGGTCCTCCAAGAAGGAGATCGACAAGATGAAGGCCAAGCACCGAGCCTTCCTCGCCTCCCTCAGCGACATCGATGCCTCCTCCGATGGAATTGCTTCCTCAAGCGATGATGAGTCGAAGGGAAAGGTTGAGGACAAGTTCAACGGCCTATTCTTCTATGCCGACTCCAAGTATGGTGGCTTTTGTACCATGGCAATTGAAGAAGGCAAGGTTGGCAAGCGCAAGGATGGCCCTGACTACGACTATGACTCCGACACACTCGAGGTATCACCCACCATCGAATCCCTCTCTCTCGAGCTTGAGTCCCTGAATGACACGTTGATGAGTCAGGATGTTTTGATCAAGCCTGCTGCTTGTGAGAGGAACGATTTCAAGGCGAAGTACCTTAGCACACTTCATGAGCTAGAGTTTGCTAAGGCACAAGTGGTGGTTACCGAGGAGGTAGAGTGTGATGCTTGCGCCATTCACATGTCTAATCTTGTCACTCTCCAGGACAAGTATGGAACTCTACTTGAGGAGGTTAGTGAGATAAAAGCTAGGCCTAGCTTACTTGGTGCGTGCAAGTCTTACTTAGGCTTGCATTCTGATCTGGCACAGAAGGATGCTAAGATCGCTGTGTTAGAAAAGGTCAGTTCAGATAGCACTAGAGAGTCGGATCGCTTTGAGGCTTTGCAGCTTGAGATCGCGTCGTGCAGACACGACAAGATGCGTACCGAGGAAGAAAACACATACCTTCGGTCCATCTTGAGCAGGGTGTCTTGCCGAGAGCCACAGTTGGGGATGATGCTTAGCCAATGCAAAAGGGCTGGCCGTACTGGAGTACGCTTTGCTATAGGTGGGAAGGACGATAGCATGTTCGGTAAGATCGGTGAGTGCAGTGGTTTGAGCAAGAATGAGAAACACACCACAACTCCCAAGCTTACCAAGATCACTCCCAAGTTTCCTAGGAGAGATGGTGTGTTTGAAGAGCCACCCAAAACCACTCCACACAAGCAAGTGTGGATTGCAAAACCGAACCACCTTCGCAACCCACTTGACACAATGCTCGACATTTCTAGTGATCCCCTTCCTAAGAAAGCAAGAGCAACCCAAACCAACAAGAGAGTGCCTACCAAGAGTGTGGTGAGGTACCATTGTGAGTATTGTGAGCGGGATGGGCATTTGGCTGAGTTTTGCTATAGGAGGAAGAGAGATGATCGGAGGCAGGTTGAGTTGAACAACCGGGACATGTTCCACCCACGAGTTGGGGGTGCATGAACCGGAAGTTCAGAGGTGCACTACTAGGCCTGGCGGTACAATGACTCAAGGTGCTAGGCCTCAGGAGGCGAGACCATGTGGTGGTCGTGCCCGGCGGGGTACCAGTCGTGACCCATACGACTACGGGCCTCGTAGCGGTGGCATTACTCCACCCTTCTTTAGCAGACCACGTTTTCCCTATCGTGGTGATCGCTATCCCTCCGTGGGGCAGGAGATGTTTGGTTTTTCTCCTAACCCATTCTTTGGGCATGTGGGACAACACTGGTATCTTTCACAGTTTACTAACCCCAGTGTTGGTTCGTTTGCTCACCCTATGTCTTTTTATTGATGTAGGAAGGAGGACTGGAGGAGACTTGACTTGTGGATTCCGGATGCTCACGCCATATGACCGGAAGTGCCAAGTGGTTCTCTAGCCTCGACCCCATGCGCCACACCGAGTATATCACATTTGGGGATAAGAGTAAAGGTAAGGTTGTCTCCCGAGGGTCGATCCGAGTGAACTCTTCTTTTGTCCTCAAGGATGTTGTTTGGTTGCGAATTTGCATTTTAACCTTCTTTCGGTTTCGCAACTCCTTGATGACGGTTCGAGAAGGATTTGGTTTGCCATCTGTGCAGGCATGGCAAGATGGTTGCCGCTTCCCATCCTCCCGTAACTCAAATTATGACCTCACAACCCGGCAAGCTCTTACACATGGACACAATTGGTCCAGCTCGGGTTAGGTCGGAAGGAGGGAAGTGGTATATGATTGTAGTCGTTGATGACTACTCGAGATACTCTTGGGTGTTCTTTTTGGAGAGTAAGGATGAGGCTTTTCCACTTGTTCGAGATCTGATTTTGAGATTGCAAAATGAGCTACCTAAGAATGCCATGAGAGCTATCCATAGTGACAATGGCACAGAATTCAAGAATGCTCACTTTGCAACTCTTTGTTCTTCTTTGGATCTTGATCACCAGTTTTCCTCACCTCACAATCCCCAGCAGAACGGTGTTGTTGAGCGCAAGAATCGGACCCTTGTTGAGATGACCAGGACGATGCTCGATGAGCATAGGACTCCTAGGCAGTATTGTGCCGAAGCACTCAGTTCTGCTTGCTATGTTTCCAATCGCATTTTTCTCCGAGCTTTCAAGAAGAAGACCTCTTATGAGCTGCGATTTGGGAGACCACCCAAGGTAAGTCACCTACGGGTGTTTGGGTGCAGGTGCTTCATCCTCAAAAAGGGCGGTAAGTTGGATAAATTTGAATCACAATCTTCTGACGGTATCTTTCTTGGTTATTCTACTCACTCTCGTGCTTATCGTGCAGTTAACCTTGAGACTAACTGAGTGATGGAGACTTATGAGATTACTTTCGATGAGACTATGCCCTGTGTTTCCACTGCTTTTGAGCTTGCAGGTGATGATGATGTGAACACAAGCATCTTTGTGGAGGAGGAGCAGGACGATGCCGATTGGGGTGATCGCGAGCTGACTCCACCAGCTGCCCCCGTTCTTCTACCACCTAGTTGCCACCCCATAGGTACCAAATGGGTTTTCAAAAATAAACAAAGTGAAGATGGGGTGGTAGTGCGTAACAAGGCTAGGTTGGTAGCTCAAGGCTTTTGTCAAAAGGAGGGAATAGACTATGAGGAAATCTTTGCTCCCGTAGCTCGTTTAGAAGCCATTAGAATCTTTCTAGCTTTTGTGGCTTCTAAGGGTTTTAAACTTTTTCAAATGGACGTTAAAAGTGCTTTCTTAAATGGCTACATAGAGGAGGAGTTTATGTTAAACAACCTCCTGGTTTCGAAAATCCCAAGTTTCCAAACCATGTTTTAAACTTCAAAAAGCTTTGTATGGTTTGAAACAAGCACCTAGAGCATGGACACAGGTATTATCTCGCACCCAAAGTGCTCGTACAGGGGGGATACAAGCTGAGTTACACAGGTTTGCTCGGAGAGAGCTGAAGCCTAAGGCTAGCAAGGCTACCCTAGGCAGTGGGTTGGTTGCTCGAGGGGTCGCTCAAGCAATGGGGTGTGTGGAGTGTGAGTATGGAGTCATCTGAAGAGTGGAGTCCGAAAAAGTCCATCCCTTTCTTCTACCTCGGCGTCCCCTTTTATAGACCAAGGGGCAGTCCGAGGGTACAGGATCCTAACTGTGTAGTATGGGCGGCGTGTCCGTGGCATAGTGCCGGCGAAGGGACGTCGAGCACTATGGCGGCTTGGCCTTCCCGTCCTTCCGACGCTCTGGGGCGTGGTGGCAGTAGAAGTCGTCGCGGCACGTCGCGACACAGCTTCTGCAGGCGGGCGCGAACCCCACAGCTGAAGCGGGACGGGGCGGATGGGACGGGCCCCATACCGGAGTTGTTGGAGGGAGGGGTCGAGCCCGTCGGTCGAGGGGGCGTCGAGCCCTGTGTGGCTCTATCGTATCCCTAAAGTCGTCGTTGAGGGCCGTACTGTTCACGTTCCGAGGGGTGCTTCTGGAGACCATACTCGCGACGTGGCGATAGTAGCAGCACAGTTGACGGAGGACTGGGACATGGCGGAGAGTTGACGGATTTGACAGCGAACGTGGGAGCCCATGGCGTTAGGCGGGTTTACTTTAACCCATACCGGGAGCAGTTGGGCTGATCGAGCTTTCCGTTGAGGGGTCATTCGTTTGACCCCTTTCCGTCACTCGGCGTCGAGGTAGGGTCGGAGGGGTCGGGTCGATCGAGGTAGGGACCGGGGGTCGTTCGTTCGACCCTCGGTCCGTCGCTCGGGATCGAGGCGGAGGCGGAGGGGTCGTTCGCTCGGCCCCTCGCCCGTCGTTCTGCGTTGAGGTGGAGGTGGAGGGGTCGTTCGCTCGGCCCCTCGTTCGTCATTCGGCGTCGAGGTGGAGGTGGAGGGGTCGTTCGTTCGGCCCCTCGTCCGTCTCTTTCCCGAAGCAGGCCGGTCCACGACGGGTCGCTACGGCTGGTGCAGGAGGCCTTTGTGTGATGGGCCCTTCTTCGCTAACTTGAGCAGTGGGCTGATCCCTGTCTTAAAAATGGTTGCTATGTTTAGCATTGAATTATCGAAGGATTTAGGGTACCCCTTACCATCGTACCCGACAGTAGCCCCTGAGGCCCCAGAGGAGTTATTTGAGAACTCCTTTGGGGGTTGTGATATGTGTTTTCTCGGGGGGGGGGGGGGGTAAGGATTACCCGAAGCTTTCGCCCTCGACCTGCAGGGTCAGTAAGAAGTTCGATTCTCCATGGGGTGCGCGCGAGCGCACCCCGCGGTGGTAGCCCCCGAGGCCCCAGAGGAGTGATTAAGAACTCCTCTAGAGGCTATGATATGTTGTATCGAGGGTTTTAAGGGTACCTGGAGATGTGGCGCCCTACCGAGGGGTCGATTTCGTTTTCCAGACTATGAGCGTCCTTTTCCCTGAAAAGAGAGGTGTTCGAGGGCGGCTGTCGAACCCTATCGAGGGCCAGCCTTCGCTCCCTCGAGCATAACTGGAGTCACAACGCCCCAACCGAGAGGTCAACTGTGTCTGCCAGGTCACGAGTTTTTTCGACCCTCTTTCGTCGAGGGGTGCCGTGCGTAGTCGGGCCCTCGAGCCCTCGAATGGCTAGGCCTTCACTACCTCACAGCGTCCTTCCCACGGATCCTTGCGTTTGGATTGTGGGGTGAAGAGCATCGTGCTATCCTCGTTAGGATGAGCCCAAAGTCCTCGGTGAGCTGTTGTCGGGCATGAGTCCATTAAAAATGGTGCCCAGTACGGGTAAAAATCTGAGTGAGAACTCGTGCCCCATTCGATAGGGGTCGATTAGCAGCCCGGAGGCGTTCTCATTTAAGTAAGACTGTAGGGCTTACTAAGCAAGACCATATGGCTTACCAAGGTGCCAACCCCGTTAGATAGGAGTTGGTGGCTCGATGCCTCCCAACGTAGGGATCCTTATGTATTCCGTGGTTATGCCTCGGATATGTCCCAGGGGACCTCGAGAGTTCGTTCTCGAGCTAGGGGCACGCGCTTGGCCCCCCGGGACATCCCTGACTCGCATACTCGAGGGCGGCTGTCGAACCCCGTTCGTGGAGCCAGCCTTCGCTCCCTCAAGATTTAGGGTGGACCTGAGTCCGTTAACCATGGGTCCTTCCTGACCTCAGGTACTCGAGGGCAGCTGTCAAACCCTATGTAAGGGCCAGCCTTCGCTCCCTCAAGATTTGACGGATGGTTCTGTTAGGAATATGCCCTAGAGCTAATCATGTAGATGATTATATTCCGATTGTATCCATGATCAATAAAGTGTTCTTTGAATATCCATTATAGACAACGAGTATTGATTGATGATTATGTGAATTGTTTGTGGAACTCAATTACCTGAATGGTTATTCTAAGAGTTGTCCCTGGTCGGCATTCTTGTAAGAGCACACTTGAATATTAGACCAGCACATGTATTAGTTGATGGCTATGTTTCACAAGTCATAGACATGGAGATGTCAAACTAATAATGTGGGCACATGTGAGACATGTAGGCTGGACTGACCCAACAAGAGAAAGTCTCTATTCATGTCATGTACGTTATGTCCTTAGACCTGAGATTGTGGTATGTACTCAAGATGCGAAACGATCTACTTAGAGACTATCAAACGCTACTCCGTTATTGGGTAGTTATAAAGGTGGTCATTGGGTGGTCGGGAAACATGCTATGAGACATAGACAATCAAGATGGAATTTGCCCCTCTCTTCGTGAGAGAGATATCACTGGATCACTCATGTGATTGGATCAACAAATGCATGGCCGTGCTTGGGTTAAGTGTTAACCCACGAGTTGAACCATATATCGAGTGGCGAAGGGAATAACTTGTACATGGTCATAGTGGTTCGTCTGATATGATCATAGCGTATGCATAGGAGTTGACACGCCTTGCTAGAGGCCGCTATCAACTATTGGGCGAGTAAGAGTACTTGGGCCATGTCTATGTATGCGTGAGCCCATAGGGTCGCACGCTTAAAGGGTTGGAAGCCTAATTCGGGTTGGACCCGAATTAGACTAGGTTTAGGGTTACTAATGGGCCTCCAACGTGGGAGCTCATCAGGACGCCTATATAAGCAAGGGGTGGGCGCGGGCCAAGATTGATCGACGCCTTTTGGCAGCCGTCGTCGCCTCCCCACGCTCGCGCCTTTTGCTCCTTGCGGACCTAGCAGTCCGGAGGCGCAACGCTTCCTCCCTGCACGTGTGGGATTCCTCGGAGGTGCTGCATCTGGAGCACAAGGACGAACCGCGCGAAGGGGACGTTGAGACGGACGACCACACAACTGCACTGCCTGCTGCGACGCGCACGACTACATCAAGTCATCTTCCGCTGCACCTGCGCGTCTAGTGGTAATCCCGTAACCTGTAACTAGCAGTAGATCCTGGTTTATGAGGTCAAAAAGTTTTTGTTTTCCGGCTAGCGTAGCAACCTCGTATTCCTTCAGGTTCGTCATCCGACGCTATCCTCAGAAGGAGGAGTCCTGCCTTGTGGAACACTGAGGGGGAAGAATGGGTAATTGTATTGAACTTGGGGACATACCTGTGCTTTTGCCCATTGGGCTTGAGCCCTCGAGGGAGGCTGTCGAACCCCACGAAAGGCCCAGCCTTTATCCCTTTGAGGCTGGGAGTGGACTGGAGTCGACGACCCGAGGTCTCCTCAGACCTCGGGTACTCGAGGGGAGCCATCGAACCCATTCGTGGGCCAGCCTTTGTCTCCTCGAGATTTTGGGGGTGGACCGAAGTCCATAACCCGAGGTCATTTCTTCCCTCGGGTACTCGAGGGTAGCTGTCGAACCCTCTTTCGAGGGCCAGCTCCCGCTGCCTCAAGATTCCTTACCTCCGAAGATAACGCTTCCGGCCGCGCGCCTTTCTAGGCGATATCCGTTCGGCGCAACTGTTGCAGGTGCAGGGCGGAGCGCGGTGCGGAGCCCGATGATGGGACAGAATGCCTTATCCTGGAGGAATACGAGGAAGGGGAGTACAGACGCATTAAATGTGGAGATTCACTTGCCTGTTTACCGGATCCGTCCGTTGGCCTCCCGCTTATAAATAGCGAAGGTGAGGAGTCGAGTGCTTTTTCCGCGCACTTACCTTCCCTGCCTCCTTGCCATCACCTTCTCTGCCTCCTTCTCCCTACCATTGCCTTAGACGCCCTGCGAGCCGGACCTCTGCGCACGCGAGAGAAAGAGGGGGGAGATTGGGAACGTACCTTCCGCCCCCACACCCGAGCGCATCAGCCTTCTTGATCCCATGGCCAAGTACAGCCTTGTCGGTCCCGATGACTGGCTCGCGTCTTCGATGACCGCCTCACGCCTGGGGGATCTGGTGGAGAGCGGTCTCCTCTGGCCTGTCACCTCGACCGACCAGCCGGAGTGGGTGGTACCGCTGCCGGATCACGCCGAGCCCAATCCGCCGGCGGGCTACGTAGTGAGCTTCAAGGTCTTCCACCGGGCGGGGCTAGGCGCCCCTCCCAGCCGTCTTCTGCGCGCAATCCTCCACCACTACGGCGTGGAGCTTCAGTATCTCACCCCCAACGGCGTCTGTCATGCGGCGGTCTTCGCCGCCGTGTGCGAAGGCTACCTCGGGATCGAGCCTCACTGGGAGTTGTGGCTCCATCTCTTCAAGGCGAGCATCTTCCATGCGTCGGCCATCAAGGGTACACGCAAGATGGTCAGGGTCGGGTGCTGCAGCATCGCCCTCAAGCGATCGGATTGCTGGATCCCGGGGAAGCTTTCGTCGAGCCACTCCGGATGGCACTCCGGGTGGTTTTACTTGAGGAACGACGACAACCTGTTCCCCGCCTACACCGGGAGGACGATCGACGCGCAGCCCGACTGCTGGAGGTACGATGTCATGCAGCAGAAGCAGCGTCGCCTCACCAACTTGCTGGACGTGGTCGGGCGTCTGAAGAAGGAGGGAATTACGGCGGCGATCGTCGCATCAGCTTTCCATCAGCGGAGGGTCGTGCCGCTGATGGCTCGACCGCTCCGCCTCGACGAGATGTGTCCGGGGGTCGACCTCTCGGGGTGTCGCCTCCTGGGAGACGAGCTACCCCCCGAGAGGGTGGTCCGCCGCGTTCGCCTCTTCTTCGCGGGCGGCTTCGATGTCAAGAACGTCACCAGGGTCCCCATGAGGCCGGACGAGAGGTAGATCGAGCTGGTAAGGTTCTCTCCCTCTGTTAGAGTTCTTGTGTTTGCCGTGTTCACCTTTTTTGCTCGCGTCATAACTGCCTCGTGTTCCTCAGGGGAACATTTCCTTCCGGAAGTCACTGCCGCCGATGAAGGAGGAGCGGGGCGATTCGCAGGCGAGGCGCCTCCAGGTCGAGAAGGACAAGAAGGCCAAGGACAAGGCCAAGAAGGACAAGGCCAAGAAGGCCCGGGAGAGGTAGGATAGGGATCAGCGCCGGGCCCGGCAGAGGCAGGAGGGCATTCCCGAGGAGGAATCGCCATCGGAAGAGGAGGACGAGGAGGAGGAGAGCAGCGACAGCGATGTCGAGGAGAACTGGAGCGAGGAGGAACAGACGACGCCTAAACAGAGGGCGGCCGTCGGAACCGGAGGAGGAGAGGGGTCGACGTCGAGGTCGGCCCCTACTGTTGAAGCCGAGCCACGGGGGGAGCGCCCCGTGGCTCATCAAGACGAAGTGCCGCGGGAGTCGCGGGGGCGGTCATCGCGATCCCCGTCGGGGGGTCGATCGAGCACGCCCTCTGTGCCTGCCGGGTCGAGCGCACGGGCGCTGGGCCCTTCGGTGCAGGAGGAAGTCAGGAGGGGGACGACGGGAGCATCGTCGGCCCCAGCCTAGGAGACGGCGCCGAGGGGGCCTCGACCCCCGCCCCCCGGCGCGTTGTATTTAGGCCCTCGATCGGCCCGAAGTCCGTCAACTAGAAACGCCTGGCCCCGAAGGGGTAAGTTGCTTCTCGGCTGATCGAGGGTGTTGTTTGCATCTTTCTTTTTGTTGCTAACGACTCATGCTTACCGTCGTGCATGGGTCTCTTTTTCAGGTCGAAGCGCCTGCGAGAAGACGCATCCCTTGCCCCTGTCAAGAAGTTGAGAGAGGGGGCTGCAGTCGAGGCGACCGTCGAGGCCAGTCACGCTGCCCCGCCCCCTTCGACGCTTACCCCTGAGGCGGCGTGGGCGGCCAGGACCCGGAAGGCGATGGAGAGAGGGGTAGCGCAGGTTGCCCCGATGCCGGCCCAAGCGGGTCTGCCCACCCCTCCGGCGAGGGCCGCCGAAGTGGCGGGTGAAGCCGCGCCCGTGCAACTGTCGGAGGGAGGCGCACCCAGCGCCTCGTAAGGCGCGGGGCCCGTGTCGACGGCGGTCGCGACCGAGGGGGGGAGCCCCTAGCCGCCGCCGAGATGGAGGTGGTCGAGCCCCAAGCCGCCGCAGATGAGGAGGAGACCCTGGCTCGCCCGACACTGGGGCGGTGGCCCGAGAGCCTTGCTTCGTTGGAGGCGCGCCTATGGCTTGAGTGCGAGGGCACAGCTGCTGCCGCGTCTGAGGGCCCACTGCCGACGCCGGAGGTCGACGAGGGGGTTCGGGCCGAGCAAGCCGAGGCGTTACCCACGGCGGGAGCGACAGGGATGCTGATGTCGTCCACTGCCGAAGAGGTGGCCGAGATAGTGGCCGAGCTGGTGGGCTCGGCGGAGACGACCGTTGTCTCGGCCCCTCGGGCGGAACCGGAGGTGGCTCGGCCTCGCCTCGAGGCTGGGGGGGTCATTGTCTCGAGGTAAGTCGCCCTCCGACTTGGTCAAGCCGTAGTGGGTTTGCGGTGCCAGGTACTAATTTCTTCGTGTCTTTCACCGTGCATGGCCGTTCTCCTGGCCGGACTTCCTCTGCCCGGTGGTGATGGCTCGGCGGGGCCGTCGACGTCTTCGTGAGGTGGCCCCGAGGCCGGGAGAGCCCAGCTAGAGGGGTTCTCTCCCTTCTTCGCCTGGCAGGAGGAGCTGGAGCGCCGCGGGGATGCCGCCGAAATGCGCCAGGGCATCATGCGGGAGGTCCAAGAGAGGATCAACCTCCGCAGTGCGTACTGGGGATAAGAGGTCCTCGAGCTGGCGGACCCTCGAGACCCTGAGCAACTCTTCCTCACGCTCGACAACCAGGCCGAGCTCTGGATGTGGGAGCACCTGGAGGAATACCGGGCCTAGTTCGAGCACTCGGTGCGCCTTGCCGCGAATGTCGCCACCGTGGACATATGCCGGGGGATGGAGGTGGGTTTCGTTCTCTCATAGATTTTGCTTGGATTGCCTGACTGTTCTTTTTCTAATGATCTTCCTTTTTATCTTTGTCAGACGCTGCGGGTGAGGTCCTATGAAAAGTCCCAGTTCATCCTCCGGGCGCAGGAGCAGCTCCCGGCCCTCCACGCCTCGCTGGAGAAGGCGGAGGCCGAGGCCACCCAGGCGAGAGCCGAGGTGGCTACCGCGCGGGAGGATGCCGAGTCCAAGATCGCCCACGCGAGGGCCGGCTTTATGGCCATGCAGGAGGCAGCCCGGGCCGCCCAGGAGACGGTGCAGTCTAGGATCGACTACGACCTCCAGTGACCATCAAGGTTGGGCATGAGCGGGACGCCGCCCTGGAGGCCCAGGGCAGGGCAGAGTAGGAGGCCGCCCGGCTAAAGGAGGACTTGGCCCGAGCGACGGAGGGCATCCGGGAGCTCCGGGGCGACCTCGACGTCGTATCCCGCGAGCGCGACACGCTGGCCGCCGTGGAGGAGAAGGCTCGGACCCGCGCGATCTCTCTGGGGGTGGTGGCGAACAACCAGAAGAGAGCCCTCGATGACGCAAGCAAGACCATCGAGGGCCTCGAGGCCAATGTCAGGGGCCAGGCCACCGAGCTTATCGACATCCGCCGCCAGCTCGAGGAGACCGAGCGGAGCTACGCCACCCTGGAGGCGCATGCCGAAGGTAAGTTTCTTGAGAGGGTTGCTGAATCTGCCCGACCTCGACCCTTTTCCTGCTCTTTTGGTTTTGACCGGGTTGTGTGCTTGTTCTTGGCAGAGCTCGCGGCAGACAAGGCCCGAGCCCATGAGGACCTGACCAGTCTTTAGGGCCTCCTCGGGACGGAGGCGAACCTTAACGCGAGGCTCGAGGGCGTCATCTCCACCTTCTGCGATGATCTCTTGGTTGAGCCGGAGCCGGAGGTCGAGGGCGATGCTCAAGGGGACTCCCTACTACGCTGCTTCTACTCCATGACGCAGGAGGTGACGGAGCACGTCCGTGCTGCCCTACATGTGGGCGTGAAGCGGGCCCTCGCGGTTGTTAGCTCGGCCTACAATTATGACCTCGACGTCATCGCCAACGGGTTTGCCACCGACCCGAGGCTAACTGACGAAGAGAACGACGCGAGGTGCCAGAAGCTGATGGATCTTGCGGAGGTGCCCGGGGGCGAGCTAGCGAAGCTCTTCGAGCCCGAAGTGGTCCCTTCGGCGGACAGAGGTGACGCCGAGTACCCCTCGGATGTTGTCGATGAGCTTCTGCAGACTCTTTACCTTCCGATGTGGCCAACGCGTGATGCCCAGCTTCCGGCATTGCTTCTTGAGGACGGTGACCCCCTCGCTGAGTAGTCCCAGGTCTGCTAGCCCAATCTGAATAGGAAGGTCCATGTAACAGTTAGGCTTTTGTAATGATACAATGCCGAGCCCCCGAGGGCTTCTTATATCTAATGTATTTTGCTCGAGATGCACATTGTTACTTTCGTTTCTCGAGCTCTCTCTGGTTTTCTTTGCCTGAGTCGACGCTTGTGAACTAAGTGTTCAACGCACGCTCGTATCCCTGGAAGGGGGGAGCGAGCGGGGATACCGTAGCCCTGGGGCATAGGAGTCCCTGGCTCGACGACACCCGCGACCCTTAGGGAGTTCGAGGCGTCTTTACTTAGTCATGAAGCGTACTCGAGGGAAAGATCGAGAGGGAGAGCCAAGTTTCGAAAAAACATTCGAGTTTTTCGGGGACTTAGGAGGGGGGTGCCCCCCCTGTTAGCCCCCGAGGGAGGCTCGACTTTGCCGGGGCAGAGTCGAGGCTACCTTTGAGTTACGAACGAATGTGAAATGTGTTTCGAGAACATTTTATTCGTCCGCAACGCGCTAAGTGTACATAATGCGGAAATGTACGAGGCGTCGAGGCCTCAGGGATAGAAATGACGTAGTTGTTCGATGTTCCATGCGTTGGTGAGGATCTCGCCCTTCTCGTTCTTCAATTTGTAAGTGCCGGGCTTCAACACCTCTGCCACAATGAAGGGTCCCTCCCAAGGTGGCGTCAGCTTGTGACAACCCTTGTTGCTTTGTCAATGGCGCAGAACGAGGTCGCCGACGTCGAGGTCCCTTTTGCGCATGTTTTTGTCGTGGTAGCGCCGCAGCGTCTGCTGGTACTTTACCGACTTGAAGAGGGCCGCATCTCGGGCTTCCTCGAGCTGGTCGAGGGAGTCCTCTCGGGCTGCTGTGTTGGCTTGCTCGCTGTAGGCTTTCAGTCGAGGGGACCCATACTCGAGGTCTGTGGGGAGGACGGCCTCGGACCCATAGACCAAGAAGAACGGAGAGAACCCCGTGGCTTGACTTGGTGGCGTTTGGAGACTCCATAGGACAGCGGGCAGCTCATCGACCCATCTCTTGCCATGCCTGTTCAGCCGATCGGAGATCCTTGGCTTGAGGCCCTGCAAAACCATACCATTGGCGCGCTCGACCTGACCGTTAGTTCGAGGGTGGGCGACTGCGGACCAATTCACCCTGATGTGGTGATGGTCACAGAAGTCCAGGAACTTTTGGCCAGTGAATTGCGTGCCGTTGTCGGTGATGATGACGTTGGGGACTCCAAAGCGGTGGATGATGTCGGTGAAGAATAGCACGGCTTGTCAAGACTGGATGTTGGCGATGGGTCAAGCCTCGATCCACTTCGAGAACATGTCTATAGCCACGAGGAGGTGGGTGTGGCCACCCTTGGTTCTTTTCAAGGGGCCAACCATATCGAGCCCCCATACTGCGAACGGCCAGGTTATAGGTATCATCTGAAGAGCTTGGGTGGGTAGGTGGGTCTGCCTGGCGTAGAATTGGCATCCCTTGCAAGATCGGACGAGTTTGGTGGCATCGGTGACGGCCGTCGGCCAGTAGAAGCCTTGTCGGAAGGCACTTCCTACCAGCGTTCTTGGTGCCGCGTGGTGGCCGCAAGCCCCCGAGTGTAGATCCTTCAGCAGTGCCCTCCCCTCCTCGAGGGTGAGGCAGCGTTGAAGTACCCCAGAAGGGCTACGTCGATACAGCTCGCGGCCGTCCCCATACAAGACGTAGGTTTTGGCACGTCGGGATACACGACAGGCCTCCGTGCGGTCCTCTGGGAGTTCGCCCCGTGTCAGGTACTCGAGGTAGGGTGTGCGCCAATCCGTCGGAGGGGTTGGCGTTGTGGCAGCCCCGTCGATCTCCATGACTTCTTCCCCGCTCGAGGGGGGATCAGTCGAGGGGGGTGGATCGACCCCTTGCTCGAGGGCGGGAGGCCCCGAGCCTAGGTTGACGGATGGCTCGTGAAGATCCCTCGAGAAGACATCGGGAGGAACCGTACCTCGAGTAGACGCGATTTTGGCCAGCTCGTCGGTAGCTTCGTTGTACCGGCGGGCGACGTGGTTGAGCTCGAGGCCGTAGAATTTGTCCTCGAGTTTTCGGACCTCCTTGCAGTAGGCTTCCATCTTGGGGTCACGGCAGCTCGAATCTTTCATCACTTGGTCGATCACCAACTGCGAGTCCCCCCGCACGTCGAGGCGTCGAACCCCGAGCTCGATGGCGATACGCAGGCCGTTGACGAGGGCCTCGTACTCGGCGACGTTGTTGGAGGCGGGGAAGTGGAGGCGGGTGACATAGCGCATGTGGACCCCTGAGGGTGATATGAATAGCAATCCGGCGCCTGCCCCCATCTTCATCAATGATCCATCGAAGTACATGGTCCAGAGCTCGGTCTGGACTTGCGCTGGGGGTAGTTGGGTGTCGGTCCATCCTGCAACGAAATCTGCCAGTACCTGAGACTTGATGGCCTTCCGAGGGGCGTAGGAATGGGTTTCCCCCATGAGCTCGACCGACCACTTGGCGATTCTTCCTGACGCCTCCTGGTTCTGAATTATCTCCCCGAGGGGGAAGGACGAGACCACAGTAACCGGATGGCCCAGGAAGTAGTGTTTGAGCTTGCGCCGAGTGAGGACGATCGCGTACAACAGCTTCTGGATGTGGGGGTACCTCGTCTTGGTCTCGGAAAGCACCTCGCTTATGAAGTAGACAGACTTCTGAACCGGCAGGGCGTGTCCTTCTTCCTCCCTCTCGACTACTACGACAGCGCTGACTACCTGGGTAGTTGCTGTGACGTAGAGCAAGAGGGGCTCAATCGGACTCGGGGGTACCAAGACCGGAGGCGAGGTGAGCAAGACTTTAAGCTTTGAGAGCGACTCCTCGGCCTCGGCGGTCCACGTGAAGCGTTCCGTCTTCTTCAGGAGGCGGTAAAGGGGTAGTGCCTTCTCTCCGAGCCTCGAGATGAACCGGCTGAGGGCGGCGAGGCACCCCATGACCCTTTGTACGCTCTTGAGGTCGTTGATCGGGCCCATCCTTGTGATTTCGGTTACCTTCTCGGGATTGGCCTCGATCCCGCGTTGGGAAACTATGTACCCCAAGAGCATGCCTCGAGGGACCCCGAAGACACACTTCTCAGAGTTTAGTTTTATACGATTTGCCCGGAGGCACCCAAACGCGATCTCGAGATCTCCGACCAGGTTTTCGACTGTCTTGGACTTGACCACAATGTCGTCGACATAGGCCTCGACGGTCGGCCCTATGTGTTTCCCAAAGACGTGGAGCATGCATCGCTGGTAGGTGGCCCCGGTGTTTCGCAAACTGAAGGCATGGTGAGGTAACAAAACATACCGAAGGGAGTGATGAAGGAAGTCGCGAGCTGATCGGACTTCTTCATCTTTATTTGGTGGTAGCCGGAGTATGCATCAAGGAAGCAGAGGGTTTCGCATCCCGTAGTGGAATCTACTATCTGATCGATGCGTGGTAGTGGGAAAGGAACCTTGGGACAGGCTTTATTTAAACTGGTGTAGTCTACACACATCCTATCCTTCCCATTCTTTTTCTTAACAAGTACGGGGTTAGCTAACCACTCGGGATGATGTACCTCCTTGATGAATCCGGCCTTCAAAAGCTTATCGACCTCCTCCCCGATGATCTTGCGCTTCTCCTCGTCGAAGCGGCACAGCCGTTGCTTCACCGGTTTGGACCCGGCTCGGATGTCCAAGGAGTGCTCGGCGACCTCCCTCGGAATGCCCGGCATATCCGAGGGACCCCATGCAAACACGTCGGCATTCGCACGGAGAAAGTCGACAAGCACTGCTTCCTATTTGGGCTCGAGTGTGGCGCTGATCGTCAGCACCTTCCCATCCGCGAGGCCGGGGTCGAGTGGGACGGTCTTGGTGTCTTCCGCCGGCTTGAAGTTGCTGGCGTGTCGCTTGGGGTCGGGGATCTCCCCGGACAAGTCGTCGAGGGCCGCGAGGATGGCCGAATCCTCGACAGCTTCGGCTTTTTCCACGCACTTGACATCGCAGTCGTATGCGTGCTCGTAGGAGTTGTCGACGGTGATAACCCCCGAGGGACCTGGCATCTTGAGCTTGAGGTAGGTGTAGTTCGGGACTGCCATGAACTTGGCGTACCCCGGTCGACCGATGATGGCGTGGTAGGTGCCTCGGAATGCAACCACCTCGAAGGTCAGCTCTTCCTTTCGGAAGTTCGAGGGGACACCGAAACAAATGGGTAGCTTGACGCGGCCGATTGGGAGTGCCTTCTTCCCCGGGACGATCCCATGGAACCCTCCCACGCTGGGCAGGAGCATGGTCCTCGGGATTCCCATGAGGTCAAGGGTCTCGGCGTAGATGATGTTGAGGCTGCTCCCCCCATCCATGAGTACCATTGTGAGGCGGGTGTTGAGGATGATCGGATCGATGACGAGCGGGTAGACCCCTGCGTTGGGGATGTGCTCGGGGTGGTCGTCCTGGTCGAAGGTGATCGACATGTGTGACCAGTCGAGTTACCGAGGAGCCTGGGCTCGAACGGAGAAAACCTCTCGACGCTCCCTCTTGCGCTGGCGCGTGGTGAGGCGAGTTGAGGGTCCCCCGTAAATCATGTAGCAGTCATGGATTTCGGGGAAGCCCCCTTTCTTGGCATCGCCCTTGACGTGGAGGTCGCAGGGTGGGTCTTCCCTGCCGTCTTCTTTCCTGAAGCCGGGAGGGATGAAGTGCTTTCGAAGCATGCGACAGTCCTCGAGACGGTGGTTGGCCGGTCCCATATGGTAGGGACAGGGCTCCTTTAGCATCTTATCGAAGACGCCCCCGTTGGGAGGGGGCCTCGAGGCTTCTTCTTGTCTGCCGCAACGACAAGGTCGTCGGGCTCGACATGGCGTCGGCCCGGTTGGTTCTTCTTCTTCTTCTTCCTATCGCCGTTGCTGTTGTTGTTCCTTCTGGGCCCATTGTTCTTCTTGGGCTCGTTGTCCGAGCCCCCGGGTTCGTCCGCCTTGCCCTTCCCCTTGTCTGGAGGTATCTGGAAGAACGCGCCCACGGCTTCTTCGCTAGCTGCGTAGTTGGCGATGATGTCCATGAGCTCGTTGGCGGTCTTGGGGGTGTTTCGCCCCAGCTCCCGCACCAACTCCTTGCAGGTCGTTCCGGCGATGAACGCCGTGATGACCTCGTGGTCGGAGATGTGGGTTAGTGCGGTAGGCTGCCTCGAGAAGCGACAGGTGAAGGCACGGAGGGTCTCTCCTGGCTTCTGCTTGCAGCTGTGGAGGTCCCAGGGGTTGCCTGGTCGCTCGTAGGTTCCTTTGAAGTTGCCCTCGAAGATCCTGACTAGGTCGGGCCAGTCTTGGATCAAGTCCGGGGGTAACTCCTCGAGTCATCTACGAGCGGTGTCGGAGAGGAACAGTGGGAGTTGCCGAATGATGACGTGGTTGTTGTCGGCTCCTCCCAGCTGACATGCCAGCCTGAAATTGGCAAGCCAGAGCTTTGGCTTGGTTTCGCCGTTGTACTTGACCAGGCTGGTGGGTGGACGGAAACGAACGGGCAGGGGGGTCCGCCGGATGGTTCTGCTGAAGACTCGGGGTCTCGGTGGCTCCGGAGACCGACATTGTTCTTCGTCGCTGTCGTAGCACCCACCTCGGTGAGCGCTGTAGCCTCGAGCCTCGGCATCGCCGTACCGGCATCAATAGTTCACCCGAGGGGGTCGATCATCGACGAGGCGTTCCCGAACCGGTCGTCGCTAGACTTGGCCCTGGGGCGCTTTGTCCTGGTGGACGGACACCTCTCGATTTTGTCGAGGGGGTACTTCCTATCGCTCGGAGGCAGCCCCTCGACGCCTCGAGGCCGAGCTCTCCGCCTGCTGCATGGCCGCAGTTTGGAGGAGGCCCTGGATCTCGTTCCTGATACGTCGTGCTTGGGGTGTCCATGGTGCCGGCATGTCGCGGAGCAGCTTTGCTGCCGCCACGACATTTTGACTGGCGCGGTTGTAGACTCGGGGTTCGTTCGCCCCCTCCTTGACGATTTGCCGGTGGACTTCCCGGGCCTGCTCGCAAGCTCCTCCACCCTGTGGGCGCCCCCGATCTCGCTCGAGGGTGTGCTCGAGTTGCTGAAGTCACAGGCGCTCCTCCTCGAGCTTACTAAGCAGCTCTCGGACTTGCGTGATCTGGACGTCTGGGGGTGGATCGGCTTGGTTAGGACTTGGGGGGTTGGCATCTCGTGCTGGTGTAGCATTGCCCCCTCCTCCTTCTTCCGTGGCCGCGGTGTCGTCGACGTCATCCTATGGGTCGGCTTGCTCGTTGAGGTGGAAGCATCCCCGGGTGGGATCGTAACCCTCATCGGGAGAGTCCGAGTCGGGGTTGGCGTGGTAGAAGTGGGGAAAAGATGGTGCGCTCTTCCGCCAGGCGTCGCCGCAACGTGCCCCATGTCCGGGCTTGTCTTGGCTCCGGGTGCTTGCCCAGTGAAGAGGTGGTGACGGGGTTGATCGTCGCACGCGGCGGAGTCCCTGGAGACCCGCAACGTGTCTGTATCTGCAATCCTGCGAGGGCAGAACAGAGCCTTGCGCTGTTGTGGAGCCCGTATGGAAATGGGTTACACAGTGGCGGTGGGGTTGAGTGTGTCGGAGAGGCCACGGGGACCTCCTGGGGTGACGATGAGGCAGGGTCAAAGTCATGCTCAGAGAGGTGCCCGCCCCCGACTCGCATGCATGGGTCAAACAGGCTCCCGAGAGGGGGGGCTGTGTCGCCAGCTGGGGCCGGAGAAACGGCATTCGGCATCTCAGAGTCCGCGCGGTGACGAGCGCGTCGGAGTCGCTCACGCCTCCTCCTGATCGCAGGCCAGAGGCGCAAGCGGAGGGATCGTCACCTGTTCCTACTTAGTCCCAGCGTACCGGTGCTACTGCCGTCCAGGCCACGAGCAAAGGGAAAGACTATGTAGTGGCCCTGGCCCGTGGATATGAACCCTAGACTGCCAAACCAGACGACGGTGGTGAATGGAAGTGGTGGGATCATGGAATCCATCTGAGAGAGTAGTTTGGAGTTGATCGACACGCAATTCCCCCTACCTGGCGTGCCAACTGTCGGTGTTATGACCCGGGGTCAAGACCACCAACTAGTAAATTTGTATATCGCATGCTCCCTCTCCCAGATGTGATGCAAGATGGACACAAGGTTTATCCTGGTTCAGGCAAGGAAGGCCCTACGTCCAGTGGGGGAGGATGACTTGTATTATCTCGCACCCAAAGTGCTCGTGCAGAGTTACACAGGTTTGCTCGGAGCGAGCTGAAGCCTAAGGCTAGCAGGGCTACCCTAGGCGGTGGGTTGGTTGCTCGAGGGGTCGCTCAAGCAATGGGGTGTGTGGAGTGTGAGTATGGAGTCGTCTGAAGAGTGCAGTCCGAAAAAGTCCATCCCTTTCTTCTACCTCGGCGTCCCCTTTTATAGACCAAGGGGCGGTCCGACGGTACAGGATCCTAACTGTGTAGTATGGGCGGCGTGTCCGTGGCATAGTGCCGGCGAAGGGACGTCGAGCACTATGGCGGCATGGCCTTCCCGTCCTTCCGGCGCTATGGGGCGTGGTGGCAGTAGACGTCGTCGCGGCACAGCTTCCGCAGGCGGGCGTGAACCCCACAGCTGAAGCGGGACGGGGCGGATGGGACGGGCCCCATACCGGAGTTGTTGGAGGGAGGGGTCAAGGCCCTCGGTCGAGGGGGGGTCGAGCCCTGCGTGGCTCTGTCGTATCCCTGAAGTCGTCATTGAGGACCATATTGTTTACGTTCCGAGGGGTGCTTCTGGAGTCCATACTCACGACGTGGTGATAGTAGCAGCACAGTTGACGAAGGACTGGGACATGACGGAGAGTTGACGGATTTGACAACGGACACGGGAGCCCATGGCGTTAGGCGGGTTTACTTTAACCCATACCGGGAGCAGTTGGGCTGATCGAGCTTTCTGTTGAGGGGTCGTTCATTTGACCCCTTTCCATCACTCGGCGTCGAGGTAGGGTCGGAGGGGTCGGGTCGATCGAGGTAGGGACCGGGGGTCGTTCGTTCGACCCTCGGTCCGTCGCTCGGGATCGAGGAGGAGGCGGAGGGGTCGTTCGCTCGGCCCCTCGCCCGTCGTTCTGCGTCGAGGTGGAGGTGGAGGGGTCGTTCGCTTGGCCCCTCGTTCGTCATTCGGCGTCGAGGTGGTGGTGGAGGGGTCGTTCGTTCGGCCCCTCGTCTGTCTCTTTCCCGAAGTAGGCCGGTCCACGACGGGTCGCTACGGCTGGTGCAGGAGGCCTTTGTGTGATGGGCCCTTCTTCGCTGACTTGAGCAGTGGGCTGATCCCTATCTTAAAAATGGTTGCTATGTTTAGCATTGAATTATCGAAGGATTTAGGGTACCCCTTACCTTCGTACCCGACACTTTCTTTCTCGGGTTGCAAATCAAGCAAACCCTAGAAGGGACGTTTGTGCACCAAGGCAAGTACACGAAGGATATCTTGAAGAAGTTTGACATGGGCGAGGCAAAGCCCCTCTCGACGCCTATGTCAACCACAACTGCCTTGGATGCGGACGAGGAAGGAGAGGCGTTGGACCAGACGGAGTACCGCAGCATGATCGGGTCGCTTCTGTACCTGATGGCGACCCGGCCGGACATTCAGTTCGTCGTCTGCCTGTGTGCTGGCTTTCAGGCGTCCCCACGGACTTCGCACAAGTAGGTGGTGAAACGCATCATGAGGTACTTGCGCTTCACTCCCGAATTTGGTCTTTGATTTTCCACCGCTTCCTCTCTTATGCTTTGGGTTATTCTGACGCCAACTTTGCTGGTTGCCAACTTGATCGGAAGTGAGTACGTTTCTCGGACTTGCCAGTTTCTCGGGTCCTCTTTGGTTTCTTGGTCTTCTCGCAAGAAGTCTAGCATGGCACAGTCGACGTGCGAAGCTGAGTACGTTGCCGCGGCTAGCTGTTGCTCGCAGTTGATTTGGATGATTGCCACTTTAAGAGATTTCATTCTTGAGCTTACTAAGGTGCCTCTGCTTTGCGATAGCACGAGTGCAATTAGTGTGGATAAAAATCATGTGCTTCATTCAAAGACCAAGCATATTGAGGTCTTCTTTCACTTCTTGCGAGATCATTACGAGAAGGGCGACATTGACCTCCGGCATGTCGAGACCCACAACCAACTTGCGGATATTCTCACGAAGCCCTTGCATCAAGCTGCGTTTTCTTGCCTTCGGGGCGAGTTGGGTGTTTGCTTTCCTTTTTAGAGGAGGAAAGTTTTGTGTTTTATAGGTGTCTATGGTGTTGCCTAACTTAGACTCTTTTTATCTATATGATATGCAATAGAGCTAAGCTAGAAAAGCTTTAAAACTAAATTTAATTCCCCATGTCACCTCTGAAATGGCACTAGCATGTGTAGGCTTTTGAAGATCCTTCTTGGTTGTTTTGTATATAGCTTGTAACTATGGCTCTTCATTGCTTCATTCCCTACCTTTGAGCACCATGATTAATATCTAAAATAAAATTGCTCTCTGTTTTGTGAATTGGAAAGATCGAGTTGGGTCTGCATTGTGAGCACTTCACCGTGGACTGCTTCCCATATGGGTTGATACTTGAGCGGTGTCGTGTATGACCAAAACCGGTGTGTTAAGTAAGCAGTGGTAAGCAGTGGCATCACTTTGCTTACAACCACTCGCATACAACTTCAATGTGCCTAAAACTGAAATTTGGCTGCGAAACTCTGAAACTTGAAAAATTTATTCAGTTGGGTCATTGACTTGTTATATGAACTTTGCTAGGGATAGTTCTACTTGCTATACATGAGATTTCTTTGAGATAGATTCTATCTTGTTTGCCATGTTTAGTTGTCTGTTGGGGATATAACCTCGGCATATCCCCAGGGACTTTCTTGGGCCTGCCGACCAGGAGACGGCCCAGCCCACGAGACCCTGCGGCATGCGACCAGCCCGTCATGCTCACTAAGGACTCCTAAGAAGACTTGCTCTTCAAGGAAGATCCTAGTAGATAGACTCGGATCCCTTTCCATAGGGAACCGATCGTAATCTGTTAGGATATGGAAATTGTAACCCGGCTCCCCGACTATATAAGGCGAGCAGGGACCCCCTCAAAAAACCTCAGATAACCTCTCTTAGATCATCTACTGATCTTATAACCTGATATACAAGATCAATCTAGCCACCAGAACACAGGACGTAGGGTATTACGGCTGTTTGCCGGCCCGAACCGGTCTAAATCGTCATGTCTACGCTCTCTGTGTTACGCTTGATCGTCGTCGCCAGACCTCCGCCTAACAATCTAGTACCGTGGGGTATCCCCTAGGTAGACTGCGACGCATATTTCGTCGACAGTTGGCGCACCAGGTAGGGGGTGTGTGCATTGACTCCATGGCTCATCAAGCGGTCACTTTCCCCGGATCCATGGTTATCCCCGCAGGCGGCGCCACCCTCCAGATCAGATCTATGATTTGGACCCTCCATGGCACCATCTCCGTTACTGAAATGTTGGAATCAACGCAGTTTCTCGCGCCGAATTCTCCTCCAAACGAAGACCGGTCGCTAAGGCGGTTCAAAACACCCTTGACCGTACTACCCGTGATAACTGTGCGAACGACGTTGACCAGGTTGATAAAGACCTTGCCGAATGCATCAGCCTCATCGGCATTGCCCGTCGCCGACTTCGTTCACACGCATCGGCTTCACGAAAGACCAAATCTGAAGCGCCACTGCAACACTCGGCGCCCGACCTCGTTGACCACGACACCGGGCGAAAGCGCCGACACGGTAATAGGTGCAAAGAGGTCCTCGATGGTCCCTGCCCCCTTCACGGATAGGGACAACACACCATGCTGAGTGCATCGCCCTTAAGGAGGCTTTCCAGAGCAAGGCAAACTCAAAGCAATCTGACAGTACTCTAGCGAAGGGAGATTTGATGGAAACTCAGACTACCAGCTTCATGAAGGCCGCGCGCATTTTCCCCATATTCGGTGGGCACCCAGGTGATAACGGTAAGCGTCGACGCTCCTTTTACAACTGCAACAGCGTTCACATCCCTTCTCCAGATTGGACAAAGCAGCAGATCGACTTTTCAAGGGACGACCACCGAGTACGTCACCACTACCCTGGTCGCTTCCCACTGGTCGTAGGCGCGGCTATTTCAACCGGTATCTTCAAGAAGATACTTGTCGACGGCAGCAGCTTCGTCAACATCATATTTCCAAACACCCTCTAGCGGCTTGAATACCGTAAAAGCAATCTCCGACCGGTGAACTTCTCCCTTCACGTCATCATCCCTGGTGAAAAGTCGTCACCCGCTCGGACAAATCACTCTCCTGGTGCGATTTAATTCCGACAGACTAACCCGTGAGGAGTCCGTCGACTTTGTGATCGCCGACATTGATACTACATATGACGCCATCCTCAGACAGCCTGCACTCTCCAAGCTCATGGCGATACCACAATATCTGTATTTACTGCTGACGATGCCGACGCCGCAGGGCATCATCAGCATACACTCCAATCTACAAATTGCCTACGAGTGTGAACAAGAGGCGATCGAAGACGCGACCAGTCATGAACATCTACATGGCACCCAGATCTGCCTGTCCGATGTGGCCAAGTCTCACGCAGGGGATTTCGACATCCCAGAACCTCCAACTACACGCGCCTCGAAAAAGTCCAGGGAAACAAAGACTGTGGCCCTAGTCGACGACGACCAAGAGAAGACCGTTGTGATAGGCGCCGGCCTCACCCCCGAACAAGAAAGCGCGCTCGTTAGTTTCCTGCGGCGCAACATCAACATCTTCGCCTGGAAACTGGCCGATATGCCAGGTGTCCCCCGGGACCGCGCCGAGCACTCATTAAACATGGTCGAAGGAGCCAAGCCGACTCGACAAAAGCTTAGAAGATTCGCACCGGATTGCAAGGAAGCCATAAAAGCCGAAATAACCCGGCTCCTAGCAGCGGGATTTATTAGAGAAGTAAATCATCCAGACTGGCTGGCCAATCCAGTCCTTGTATGAAAAAAGAATAATGAATGGAGAATGTGTGTCGATTACACGAGTCTCAACAAGCATTGCCCTCCCGACCCCTTTCCTCTGCTGCGAATCGACGAAGTTGTCGACTCTACTATGGGATGCGAACTCCTCTCCTTCCTCGACTATTATTCCGGTTACCACCAAATAGCATTGAAAGTCGAAGAGCAGATCAAAACATCGTTCCTAACGCCCTTCGGCATCTACTGTTACACGACGATGTCCTTCGGGCTCAAAAACGCCGGCGCCACGTACCAACATACAAGAGTACTTGAAAAATCTCATTCCAGGAAAAGTCGAGGCCTACGTAGAGGACATAGTCGTAAAAACACACTCCGTTGGAACACTGATCGCCGACATAGAAGAAACCTTCAAGGCCCTCAACGAGTTCAGATGGAAGCTAAACCCAAAGAAGTGCATTTTCAGGGTACCTTTAGGGAACCTCCTGGGCAACATCGTCAGTCAGTCCGGCATTCGACCCAACCCTGAAAAAACCGCCGCAGTTCTCCAAATGAAACCTCCATCCAATGCAAAAGACGTACAAAAACTCGCAGGGTGCATGGCTGCCCTCAACCGCTTCATCTCTCGCTCGGGGGAGAAAGGACTTCCATTCTTCGGACTCTTGAAGGGCGGACAAAGGTTTGAGTGGAACGACGAACCAAATTGCGCATTCAACGATCTTAAGCGTACCTAACTGAGCCACCAGTCCTGGTCGCACCAAAGAAAGACGAGCCAATGTTGCTTTACATCGCCGCCACAAATTGAGTCGTCAACACCGTCATGGTGGTCGAGCGCAACGAAAGCGGACGTGTATACCTGGTCCAGCGGCCGTGCTATTTCGTAATCGAAGTACTGAGTGAGTCAAAAACGAGATACCCCCAGGTCCAGAAGCTATTATACGCAGTCCTCATAACAGCACGCAAGCTCCGGCATTATTTCGAGCGTTTAACCACAGTGACAGTCATCACCGAGTTCCCATTAGGCGACATACTACGTAACAAGGATGCCACCGGGCGAATAATCAAATGGGCAATGGAACTGGGAACCTTCAACATAGCCTTCCAGGGGAGGCATACGATCAAATCACAGGCACTCGCTGATTTCATCACCGAATGGACCGACATACAGGTCTCTATAAGCACCGACGTCCCTGAACACTGGACCCTTTTCTTTGACGGGTCACTATCCATCCCCGGGGCTGGCGCCGGCCTATTTTTCATATCACCATCTGGTGATAAGCTACGATACGTCCTACGGCTATTGTTTCCTGCCTCAGAATCGCAAACGAACGTGGTATAAAGCGCATCATCGTCTACGGCGACTCAGCCCTAGTAATCAATCAACTCAACAAAGAATGGAAGTGATCCAATGAGAAGATGGACGCATACTACGCCGCAATTCGAAAGCTAGAAGGCAAGTTCTTCGGGTCGAATACCACCATGTTCCGTGAGATCGAAACCAAGCTACAGATGAAATGTCCAAGTTAGGATCTTCACGATCGCCCATCCCGGCGGGAGTCTTTATCCAAGACCTACACGAACTGTCACTCGCCGACGAGCGTGCAGCTCCACCCGAGGAAGTACCACCACCGCAGGATAGCATACTCACTATCGCAAACACCAGTCGGCCATTTGACTGGCGAGATGATTTCATCCAGTACCTCTCCAACAACGCAGTGCCATCAGATGAGACAGAAGAAGAACGATTGACCCGCCGAGCTCACAACAATGTCCTAGTGGACAGTGGACTGATGAGAAGAAACTCCAAGATGGAAGTGCTACAGAAATGCATCTCCAAGGAAGAGGGCGCGGCGATCCTGCAAGACATCCACGCCGGCACCTGTGGGAATCATGCTGGCGCAAAGACACTAGTACGAAAAGCTTTCCAAGTAGGTTTCTACTGGCCGACGCAGAGCAAATGGTGTGAACCTACAAGGGGTGCCAATTCTTCGCCAAACAAACTCACCGCCTGCCTAGGAATTACAAATAATGCCAGCCTCTTGGCCCTTCGCTTGTTGGGGTTTGGATATGCTAGGTCCCTTCCAACCAGCACCGGCAAACTTTAAATGGATCTACGTGGTCGTCGACAAGTTCTCCAAGTGGATCGAAGTCAAACGAATCACCAAGGCATCTGACGGAACCGTGGTAACTTTCATCGATAAGATCATACACCGATTCGGTGTCCCAAATTCAATCATCACCGACCTGGGATGAAATTTCACCGGAACCTATTTTTGGGATTTCTGTGAAGACAATAAAATACTGGTCAAGTACGTCTCCGTCACCCACCCAAGAGCAAACGGCCAGGCTGAACGCGCAAACGGAATGATACTAGATGCACTCAAGAAAAGACTATACCAGGAGGAAGAGAAGAACGCAGGTTGCTGGTTACACGAACTACCCGCAGTGCTTTGAGGACTACGTACGCAACCCAGTCGAAACACCGGCGTCTCCCCGTACTTCATGGTTTTCGGCTCGGAAACAGTAATGCCAACCAAGGTCGCCTTTAGCTTTCGACACGTGGAAAACTACGACGAAGAAACATCCGGCCAGGCTCGCATCGACGACATCGACCATCTAGAAGAGCAAAGGCTAACTTTGTGCATACGCACGGCCAAGTACCTAGAAGGTGTTCGATGATACTACAACCGCAATGTCAATAACAGATCATTCACCACCGGAGACCTCGTACTCAAAAGGAAACTCAAGACCGAAGGCATGCACAAACTCTCGTCACATTGGGAAGGCCCCTACCTCGTCAAAGAGGTAACCCGACCAGGGTCTTACCGGCTCGCCGACCAGGAAGGCATCGACGTACCTAACTTGTGGAGCATAGAACACCTCAGACGTTTTTATGCTTGAATACTTGTATGATTTCTCCCACCTATATCAATAAAGATCGACGATCTCGCCCATACACGTTCTCCCTTTTTGTCATCTACTTCGCGACCACAGTGCTTGACGACCACTACAAAACGCATATGGCAATCGACGACCCTCCCCAAAAACACTCCCACAGTGTTCGACGACCCCTCCAAATGCATCGCGGCGTTCTCCAAACAGCTTGGCCATAACGAGAAAGCCCCCGAAGCTGGTCTGCCAACGGGTCACAACGAATAGAAGTAGCTACCCTACTCGTTACGACCACGGTGACAGAACTCCAAACTGATATTTCCCCTACGATCTAGACCATTTGAGACCCAAGGCAGAACGCTTGATTCGCTACAGCTCACGACTCAGCAGGCATGAAGGGACATACAAGTGAAAATAAAAAGCTCACCGCCCGGATAAAGAAAAGCTTTGACACATTTCACTTACACGTCCACACCAACCCCCCATCACATACAACAATGGCTATCTAGCAGCAAAGAACTCCATATCATGAAGCAAACCCTCAGCTACCACGTCAGCTTCCTCCTTCAAACGACTAATATCAGAGTCCGAAATACCGGCCGCATAACCAGCCTCCAACCTTCGAAGTTTCACGCGCGGGTAATGCGACTGCAACATCGATAACCCATGGGAAAGCATCTCCTGCGCCGCCAAAGTCACAAACGTTTTGAAGCGACCAAAGAAGTCTTGCACCTTCGCCACAAATTCGCCAACAATATCATCCGACGCAGGAGCGGAAGTAAAGGCAACATCGTCCACACAGGCCACCACCGGGCCTACCTCCTCAATCACATCCCAAAACCGACGACGCCAGGCAACAACTTGATCTGCCAGTTCTACAAGCAACAAAAGGTGTAAGTACAAAAGCAACAACTCAAGGAACCCCATAGACCACTACGAGCCAACCTTTCTTCGCCTGTGAAAGACAATCGATGTCGCGATCCTTCTCCAGCAGAGCCCTCTCCAATTCACGCATCTGCGCACGAGATTCCCGCAAAGACTTCTCCAAAGATGCAACGCGAAGCTTGCGTTCCCGACCAGTTCTCAGCAACGCCTATGAAACAAGCATAAGCGTGCGGCCTGTCCATGATGAAAACAAGCTGACGACTCACCTCCACACCTCTTAAGATGCTTCGACCAGAATCAGAATCTTCATCACTGATAATACCCTCCGGCGGGGTAGAAATTCCCACAAAATCATCTTCAATTATAACAGAAGACCGCTTCCTCCTCTTCGAACGATGTGTAAACGCCAGTGGCACATCGTCACCATCAATTTCGGTGGCAAAACCCGAAGGAGGTTCGGGACTCCCTGAAGAAGCAAGTCCACTATCAAGTTTCGGAGGATCTGCAGCCCAGGGCTCCGACCTCAAAGGCTCCGGATCGACAACAGTTGTCCCAACGCCGGGAAGCTCCTCGCCGACAAGCCCCTCATCATCAACTTCCTCAGAATGACCAGAACCCGCAAAGGGCGTACAAAACTCTGGCAACAAATCAAGGGCCGGCAAGATGGCAAAGTACTGAGCACAATCTTCACCACAAACCTGCATAACACAGGCACATAGATACACTAGTAGCTACAGTGACACAACGGAGAGCAAGATATGGATCAAAACCTGAGGAGGAGGACGACACAGAGAGAAAGCCTCCCTCGAACGCGATGGCTGTGAACGCTTCGACAGATCAAAGATGTAGTGTAGACGTTTTTCACTAACAGTGCTCTCAATATTCTCTGGCGCTTCGCGGGTACCATCAACAATACTAGCGTACTCAAAAGCTGGATGCACCCTGTCTTTGCAGGGCTGACATCGCCTGGCAATAAAACTACAAGCTACCACGACCCCATCAAGAGTGCGGCGGTTGAGCAACTCCAAAAGTAAATTCACGGTATCCAAATTGGCCCCAGATGGCAGGTCCGACTAGGTCTCCAAAACCGTCGGCACTAGCGAAGGATCACATGGCGCAAAGGGTTCCTCTTGATGGACATAAAACCACCTCGACTTGTGCCCAGCAATTTTGGAATGCAGGGGCATCGAGATATATTCCCTAGCAATAGCATCCCTGAGTTGGAGGTAAACTAAACTAATAACACCAACTGACTTGCTCCCATTTATCTTCAAGCGAAAGAAGTACCGAAACAAATCAAAGTGGGGATAGATCCTAATAAACGCCTCAAACATATGAATAAATGTTGCAATGTGAACGATCGAGTTGGGGTTCAGATTGCAGAGTGAAATACCATAGTATCGCAAAAGGCCACGAAGGAAAGGATGAACCGGAATCCCGAATCCGCAGCGAAAGAAAGGTTAGAACACCACAAGCTCACCAGTGTCCAGCGTCGGATACAGCTCACTGAACGCTGGCCGCCACCCCCCGACCTCCTTATCTGGAAGAAGACCGCCAAAAAGAAGAGCATTGATATCGTCTTCGTTCAATGTACTCCGGGTCTAGTACTCCGCCCAAGGCGGCACCACCAAATCCTCGACACTAGCATCTAGGGGCAACGACACAGCAGCTCCCCTGTGATGAGGACATCACCGGCTTAGATATGACCATGCCAACCACTTCTATACCAAAGGTGAAACCATTCTATATGAGGTTTATCATTGTTACATTTGATGAGTGGGTGCTGCACTATGAAGTGTGTATGTTTTCATTTTCAGAATTGCTTACATGGATCAAGGAAGGGTTAGATTGCATATGGAAAGCATGGATGGTCATGAAGTTGATTGGGGACCAAATCCAAGTGTTCCTAACGTCCTCCACCAGGCCACCACATCACTTTGGATCCAAGGAAACAAAGAGTGCAAGTCCAACACGTTTTGGAAGTTCAATTCGGACTATAGAAGAGTCCAAACTTGCGACAGTTGCCACGACTTCATACGGATTCCGATTGGGACGTTCTAGCACTTTTTGGAAAGATTATCAAGTCTACTTTCCAATGGGTCCGGACTCATACCTATATCCTATCAGATGCGTGCGGAGTAGACAATTTAATACCGAGATCTTTTCTACCAACGATGCTGCGTCACCCTATTTTGGGCCCATGGCCCGTGTATCAAGTTGAGTCCATTAGGGACTCATCCTAGGGTTGTAGGACGACACCAGGACCCTTGTGGTCATCCTCCCTCCTCCTTATATCCCCCTAGAGCTGCCACAAACAGATTGGGTTTTGTTTAGATGAAAGTTTAGCTGCTGCTACTTCCTTGTAGATGCGTGTGTCGACTAGACCATCCATTCTACTTGATTCGGAACCCCACCTTCAGGTGTATCAGATCTGAACCTTCATCTCTTATTTGCATTTGAGTGCTTGTTCTACTTGTTCTTGCTTGTTCTTCGATTGCTTGCAGGAATAACCCTAGTGGTTTGGTTGGTTGTGATCCACAAGATCGTGAGCAACCGCTGGAATTGGTGTATCGATCGCTAAGGCGCAACATCCTTGGATGGTTGTAGTCAGATCGTGAACGTCTCTCCAGTCAAATCGTAGTTATCAATTTCCACCGAAAGATCGGGACACCCATACACTCATCAAGTGGTATTCAGAGCAAGGTTTCATCGGTGAGAGATTTCAGTTTGCTTTTAATTTCCTAAAGTCCAGAAAAAGCCAACAAAAAATAGTAGATTCGTTTCCCATAATCCCATAGACCTTTTGAGCCTTTTACTAGTATTGATTAGTTTGGGCTTGTTGAGTTTGGTTTACATCGGTTGAGTCGTGTTGCTGGTCTTAGGCTTTTAGAGTTTCGAGTTCTTGTCACGTTTTGGTCACTATATCCGCTGTGTTTACCATCACCATATACAACTCCACTACATCATATATATTTATTTTGCAATCGTTGCTACCATATACATCTTCGCTGCACCACATCCATCCACATTTGTTTTCACATCCAGATCTGATTTAGGCACACAAAAAAATATTAGCATTGCTAGTTCTTTAAGAAAGAAAACACATTGTTAGGTTGCTTATTGGAATCTGATTTGTCAAGATCCAATTTTTTTATAGTTGTGCAAAGTAAAAGAAAAGAAGAAGAAAAAAAATCAGAAAGAAAATAGAAAAAAAAGAAGAAAAGAACAGAAAGAGAAAGAGAAAAGAAAGAAAAGAAGAGAGGAGGAAAAGAAAGGGAGTGTTTTGTTTGCTATTCTTGTGCCTTTTTTTTTGTTGTACCGTGACTTCATTTGTGTCTAGGCTCGCGTCTCTAGCACTGTCTAGCCTAGGACCAGCACGGTACCTCCGTTGAACGATCTCTCAACTTGCTTTTGCAACTAATGTGGTGCTAGTACTTCCTTGCACATTATTGTTTAGCCCTCCTATAGCTCCACATATCCGGATACAACTTTACAGGTTTTGTTGCTACGGTGTCGATACACTATTCCAGGGTTTCCGACTTGTTGGTTGCTGCCACCTCCTGTTTTGCTTGGTAAGGACTTGTAAGAGTTTGTTTGAACAGGTTGAGAGTGAGTGAATTACAACAACCACATCCTAATAGTTGATAGGAACATAAATATTATTGTGTATGTTTCTTGTTTTGTTCTAATCATGACAGGAATCTACATGGAAATTGGAGATGATCAGATTGCCTATTCCAATCACTTTGTGATGACGACCCGTAGGGTTCGCAGTCCGATCTTTCGATGAGAGTTGGTGGATAACTCGATTTGTGGATGGAGATGACGTTCACGGCTCGACTACAACCATCCAAGGACGCTGCGCCTTAGCAACCGATACACCACCTCCGATGGCTGCCGTGATCTTGCGGCGCGACAACCAGCCACTAGGGCTCCCGTCCTGCAAGCAATCGAAGAACCAGCAAGAACAAGATGAACAAGCACTCAATTGCAAGATGAATATGAAGGTCTCAATCTAAGAACACAATATGGTGAGGTTCTGATGACAATCAGACGGACGGTTGATCCAACACGCGCGCTGAAAGGCGGTAGCAATAGCTAACTCGACGAAACAAAACCTAAACTGTTTGTGGTGGCTCTAAAGACTTATAAGGAGTTGGGAGGACGACCACAAGGGTGTTGGGGTCGTTCTCCAACCCTAGGACGCGTCCCTAATGGACCCA
This sequence comes from Microstegium vimineum, assembly GCA_022036555.1. Lineage (NCBI taxonomy): Eukaryota > Viridiplantae > Streptophyta > Magnoliopsida > Poales > Poaceae > Microstegium > Microstegium vimineum. The sequence continues at coordinate 18,150,601 of CM039138.1, read as the reverse complement.
ACTTGATACATGGGCCACAGGCCCAAAATAAGGTGACGCAGCACCGGTGGACAGAAAAGGTCTCGGTACAAAAACGATGACTCTGGACGCATCTGATAAGGTATAGCCATGCTTCTGGATCCGTTGGAAAGTAGACTTGATAAGCTTTCCAAAAAGTGCGAGAATGTCCCAATTGGAGTCCGTATGAAGTCGTGGCATCCATCACAAGTTGGTGTTGTCCTGCAGTCCAAATCCAGCTAGCGCCCATCCCGTGTCCCGCTGATCCTCTCCATTGTTCCTGAGCAAAACAAGAGTGCACGTGTCTCCATTGTCTAAATATAATGGACAAGAGTTTGAGAATAAACTTACTTGATGATTGAGTTCACGGGCACGAGCACGAGTAATAGGACCAAGTGGTGCTGGAGATGGTTTTGGTGTGGTGTTGATGTCCGCATCATCCTCCCCTTCTTGCATTTGAGTCGTCCTCGACTCAAGCTCATCTTCCTCTCCCAAATATGGCTTCAAATCTGCAATGTTAAATGTGGGACTAATCCCAAAAGCTACAGGAAGATCAAGCTTATATGCATTCTCATTAATACGTTTTAGCACTTTAAATGGTCCATCAGCTCTAGGTAGCAATTTAGATTTTCTCAATTCAGGAAACCTATCCTTTCTCAAATGCAACCAAACCAAATCACCAGGTTCAAAAATCAATTGCTTTCTACCTTTATCACCAGCAATCTTATACTTAGCATTCATGCGCTCTATGTTTTCTTTAGTTGTCTCATGCAATTTTAACATCAACTCAGCACGTTGCTTAGCATCAAAATTCAATTGTTCAGAAGTTGGTAGAGGCATTAAATCAATAGGAGCACGTGGTAACAAGCCATAAACAATCTCAAATGGGCACATCTTGGTAGTAGAATGCAATGAACGATTATAAGCAAACTCAATATGCGGCAAACAATCTTCCCACATCTTAATATTCTTCTTTAAAACAGCCCTTAACATAGTAGACAAAGTTCTATTCACAACTTCAGTTTGACCATCAGTTTGGGGATGACATGTGGTAGAAAATAAAAGCTTAGTTCCCAATTTACCCCATAAAGTTCTCCAAAAATGGCTAAGAAATTTAGCATCTCGATCAGAAACAATTGTATTTGGCACACCATGCAAACGAACAACTTCTCGAAAGAACAAATCAGCAATATGTGTAGCATCATCAGTTTTATGACAAGGTATAAAGTGTGCCATCTTAGAAAATCTATCCACAACCACAAAAACACTATCACGACCCTTCCTAGTCCTTGGCAATCCCAAAACAAAATCCATAGAAATATCTTCCCAAGGAGCATTAGGAACAGGTAGAGGCATATACAAACCGTGTGGATTTAATCGCGACTTCGCCTTTTGACAAGTCGTGCAGCGAGAAACAAATCTCTCCACATCTCTCCTCATCTTTGGCCAAAAGAAATGACCAGCAAGTATGTCCTCTGTCTTCTTTGCTCCAAAATGTCCCATCAAGCCACCTCCATGCGCTTCCTGAAGCAACAACAAACGAATGGAGCTAGCTGGAATGCATAGCTTGTTAGCTCTAAACACAAAGCCATCATTTAGAACAAATTTATTCTATGCTTTTCCATCCTTACATTGCAGCAACACGTCTTTAAAATCATTATCATGTATATATTGTTGTTTAATTGTTTCCAAACCAAAGATCTTATAGTCAAGTTGTGTTAATAAAGTATATCTCCTAGACAAAGCATCAGCAATGATATTCTCTTTCCCTTTCTTGTGCTTAATGATATAAGGAAAAGATTCAATAAACTCAACCCACTTAGCATGTCTACGGTTCAGTTTTACTTGACTACGAATATGCTTTAAGGATTCATGATCAGAATGAATAACAAATTCTTTGGGCCACAAATAATGCTGTCATGTTTCTAATGTTCGCACGAGAGCATACAATTCCTTATCATAAGTAGAATAATTCAGAAGAGGCCCACTTAGTTTCTCACTAAAATATGCAATGGGTTTACCTTCTTGTAACAAAACACCACCCAATCCAATTCCACTAGCATCACATTCAAGTTCAAAAGTCTTATTAAAATCAGGAAGTTGGAGAAGAGGCGCATTTGTCAACTTATCTTTCAACATGTTGAAGGCATTCTCTTGTGGGGTTCCCCAAGAAAACACGACTCCCTTCTTCGTAAGCTCATTCAATGGTGCAGCAATGGTGCTGAAATCCTGCACAAAGCGACGATAGAACCCAGCAAGTCCTAGAAAACTCCGCACTTGGGTGATAGTCTTTGGTACTGGCCAACCCTGTATAGCGTCCACCTTGGCTTTATCAACCTCAATTCCCTGTGGAGTAACAACATAGCCAAGAAAAGAAACACGATCTGTGCAAAAGGTGCACTTATCAAGGTTACCAAATAAACGTGCCTCCCGTAGAGCTTTAAAAACAACACATAAATGATCAATATGTTCTTCCATAGATTTGCTGTAAATTAATATATCATCAAAATAAACAACAACAAATCTTCCAATGAAAGCACGCAAAACCTCATTCATCAATCTCATGAAGGTACTAGGTGCATTAGTTAACCCAAAAGGCATGACTAACCACTCATACAAACCAAACTTAGTTTTGAAAGCAGTTTTCCATTCATCTCCCAATTTCATGCGAATCTGATGATACCCGCTACGCAAATCCACTTTGGAAAACACAACAGCACCACTCAATTCATCTAGCATGTCATCTAATCGTGGAATTGGATGACGATATCGAATAGTAATATTATTAATAGCCCGACAATCCACACACATACGCCACGATCCATCTTTCTTAGGCACTAAAATGACCGGAACAGCACAAGGACTTAGAGACTCACGTATGTAACCTTTGCCAAGGAGTTCTTGCACTTGACGCTGAATCTCCTTTGTTTCTTCTGGATTGGTCCTATATGGTGCACGGTTGGGCAATGAGGCACCAGGAATCAGGTCAATTTGGTGCTCAATGCCTCGAAGTGGTGGCAGGCCCGATGGTATTTCACTTGGGAACACATCCGAATACTCCTGCAAAACGTTAGCGACAGCAGGAGGCAAAGAACGCTGCATATCATGAAGGGAAATCAATACCTCTTTGCATACTACAGCATAAGCAACAGTAGTGGAAGCATTCAACTCATTAATATCAGATTTAGTAGCAAGCAAACAATTTCCTGTCAATTTTATCTCCTCTTTCAGATCAGCAACAGATTGGTCATTTTTATTGCTCTCACTTTTAGCTTTTGAGGCTTTAGCTACATCATCTTGCATAATAGCTTCAGGGACATAGGATGCAACACAATTTTTCTATCATGGTATAGAAAAGAATATTGATTTGTTCTACCATAATGCATAGAATCTCTATCAAATTGCCATGGTCGGCCTAGCAGCACATTACAAGCTTGCATAGGCACAACATCACATTCAACCACATCTTTATAGGATCCAATGGAAAAATTGATTCGCACAAGTCTAGTTACCTTTGCCTTACCGCTGTTATTTAACCATTGAATGTAATATGGGTGTGGGTGTGGTTTGGTGGTAAGCGCAAGCTTCTCCACCATGTCACCGCCGGCCAAGTTGTTGCAGCTACCTCCATCGATGATCATGCGACATGAACGCTCCTTGATGACACACTTTGTTTGGAACAACGTGTGTCGCTGATTTTGCTCTGCCTTCTCCATTTGTGCACTAAGCACACGCTGTACAATGAGGCTCTCATAGCGGTCGGCTTCAGCTGCATTAATATGTTCTTCTATACATTCTTCACTAGCTGCATGGTCAGCGACAAGCAATGCAAGTGTATCTTCATCAAAATCACTAGCGGACGAATACTCACCATTATCTTTGACGACCATAACGCGCTTGCTGGAACACTCACGCATCACATGTCCATATCCCTGACACCGGTGACACTGAATGTCTCTCGTTCTAACCTGTCGATGCTACGGACGAAGCACTTGCACTAGGCTTCGGGGCTGTCTTGACTACTGAATTTGTGGGAGTAGCACTAGGCTTGTCACTTGAGGATGGCATAGCAGCACGTGTGCGGGAGTGCCATGAATTTGTCTTCCCTGCAGAAAAGTTATTTCGAACACTAGCACGTCGCCCCTGCACTTCCCTTTCAGCTTTACAAGCAAGATGAAACAAACGGGTTACATTAGTGTACTCTTTATATGAAAGGATGTCCTGAATTTCACGATTTAACCCACCCAAAAATCTTGCCATAGCAGGTTCCTCATCCTCCTCTAAATTACAACGCAACATACCCATTTGTAATTCTTGATAATACTCTTCTACACTTTTAGCACCTTGTCTTAGTTGTTGCAGTTTATGTAGCAAATCCCGTGCATAGTAAGAAGGAACAAATCTAGCCCTCATGATTTTTTTTAAAGCATCCCAAGTACGTGGTATGTTATTAGAATTTTTCTTATTATACTCTATCCACCATACAGTAGCAAAGTCAGTAAACTCACTAGTAGCAGCCCTAACACGTGTATTCTCAGGAAATTCGTGGCATGCAAACTTTTGGTCAACAGCAATTTCCCATGAAATGTATGCATCAGGATCATACTTACCATCAAAAGGAGGTATTTTAAATTTAATCTTACTGAAAGCATCATTGTTATTATGTACCTCACGTCGACGGTGACCCATACCTCTCCGATTGAAGCGTAGGCGATGTCAATCACTAAGGTCATTGTTATCAAGGTCCATATCACCAGAGTAAGCATCCTCGTCATTATCTTCAACTCGCTCCTCATCCTTGTGGGCGTCATTATGTTGATGTTGACCCTTATCGTTTGTGTGGAAGTCATCAAAACGACGGAGAAGAGCGGCAAGGCTTTTGTCCATACGAGCAACCGATGCTTCGACTCCTGTAAGCTTGGTGGTGGTGGCAAGTTGGGCGGCCTCTAGCTGCCCAATCTTGTCATTGGTCACCTGTAAATCTCCATCGAGTCCTTCTGTATGCAGCTGCACTTGCCTTGTAAAATGTTGAATGATGCCCTTGGTGCGTGGAGATTGCGGCATGTTGTTATTATCCTCTGTTCCTGACATGGTTTAGAAGACAAGAACAACAAGAAAACAGGTGAAGAAATAAAAGCCCTACAACTATTAGGATGTAGCTACAGCAAGGCACTTGCTCTCAACCTGTTTCTCAAGCTCTTACCAGTTCTTACCTTGCTCAAACAAGAGGGGTCAACAACCAGCAAGCCTGCAACCTTGGAAGTGAGTGTATCGGTACCGTAGCACAACACCTGTCAAGTTGTAGTCGAATATGTGGAGCTGTAGGTGGCCAATGTTATGGACAAGGATAGATACTAGCACCACGTTAGTCACAAAAGCAAGTTGAATAATCGTTCAAAGGTGGTACTGTGCTGGTCCTAGCCTAGACTGTGCTAGAGACGCGAGCCTGGACACAAAGGAACTCACAAACACCACCTATCCAAAGGAGGGAAACACAAAGATCAGCCCCCTTTTTTTCTGTTTTTTTTTTTCTTTTCTTTTTTTTTTTGCCTTTTTTTTTGCTTTTTTTTTGCTTCTTTTTTTTTCTTTCTTTTTTTTTCAGGGATCCTCAAAGCTGATTATATGAACAAAGAGATGTCAAAAGAGCAAATCACCACACACACTTTTTCCAAAAGTGCAGGGGTATATAGGTAATTAAAAGATACTCTCTCTCTCTCTCTAAAGTAAGCTTCGCTGTAATATTGTATGAAACTTGTAGTCCCGACTTGTAGTGCGCGAACTTAATTATGGAAAACAACTTGGACGGAGGCAATTTATAGTAGCGAATACCAGGGTAGTACTCGGACTTGATTCCCGAAATCAACTCCGTCTCGAACTTGACAGCAGCGAATACCAGGGTAGTACTCGGACTCGATTCCAGAACACAACTCAAACTCGAACTGGACAGCCGCGAATACCAGGGTAGTACTCGGACTCGAACTTGATAGCAACGAAATCTACTTAGACTCGGACTAGAACGTGACAAGAACTCGAAACTCTAAAGGACTATAACTAAAACCAGCAACTCGACACAACCGATGCAACCGACGACTCAACAAGCCCTAACTAAGTAGTACTAGCAAAAGGCTCAACGGGTTTATGGGATTACGGAAAACTAATCTACTATTTTTTTTTTGGCTTTTCTGGACTATAGGAAAAAAAATTTTGTGAAGAATTGGAAGTCTCTCACCGATAAACCTTGCTCTGATTACCAACTGATGACGACCCGTAGGGTTCGCAGTCCGATCTTTCGATGAGAGTTGGTGGATAACTCGATTTGTGGATGGAGATGACGTTCACGGCTCGACTACAACCGTCCAAGGACGCTGCGCCTTAGCAACCGATACACCACCTCCGATGGCTGTCGTGATCTTGCGGCGCGACAACCAGCCACTAGGGCTCCCGTCCTGCAAGAAATCGAAGAACCAGCAAGAACAAGATGAACAAGCACTCAATTGCAAGATGAATATGTAGGTCTCAATCTAAGAACACAATATGGTGAGGTTCTGATGACAATCAGACGGACGGTTGATCCAACACGCGCGCTGAAAGGCGGTAGCAATAGCTAACTCGACGAAACAAAACCTAAACTGTTTGTGGCGGCTCTAAAGACTTATAAGGAGTTGGGAGGACGACCACAAGGGTGTTGGGGTCGTTCTCCAACCCTAGGACGCGTCCCTAATGGACCCAACTTGATACATGGGCCGCAGACCCAAAATAAGGTGACGCAGCACCGGTGGACAGAAAAGGTCTCGGTACAAAAACGATGACTCTGGACGCATCTAATAAGGTATAGCCATGCTTCTGGATCCGTTGGAAAGTAGACTTGATAAGCTTTCCAAAAAGTGCGAGAATGTCCCAATCGGAGTCCGTATGAAGTCGTGGCATCCATCACAAGTTGGTGCTGTCCTGCAGTCCAAATCCAGCTAGCGCCCATCCCGTGTCCCGCTGATCCTCTCCATTGTTCCTGAGCAAAACAAGAGTGCACGTGTCTCCATTGTCTAAATATAATGGACAAGAGTTTGAGAATAAACTTACTTGATGATTGAGTTCACGGGCACGAGCACGAGTAATAGGACCAAGTGGTGCTGGAGATGGTTTTGGTGTGGTGTTGATGTCCTCATCACTTTGCTAGGGGTGTGATAAGTGATAACCATGCTACTCATGAGGTATGTGATGCTTGGTTTGATGAAATAAAATCTGCAGTACCTTACTTTGAAGGAAACTATGATCCTCATGCATATATTGAATGGGAGCTATATGTAGATAAGGAATTTAAAAAATATGATCTATTTGAAAAACAAAAGGTTAGCATTGCTTCAAGTGTTCTTATCAACTATGCTTTAACTGAGTGGAAACACCTTTGTAGATTTGATAAAGCTCCTCAATCATGGAAAGATATGAAAAGACATTTTAGAGATGTTTTTATTCCTAGCTATTATTCTGAAATTTTGAATGGAAACTTGAAATCTATAAAACAAGAAAACAAAACTGTAGCAAAATATTTAGAGAAACTAAAATTGGGTTTGCTACGTTGTGGCTTAGAAGGAACCGATGAGTTTCTGAAACATAGATTTTTGCATGGTCTTAATGTGGAAATTCAAAATATACTTGTTGATAAACATTATAAGAATTTTGATGAGTTGTTTGATCTTGCTTGTGATGCTGAAGTAAATCTACAAAGGGAACATACAAATACTATAGAAGCATTTGTCTCTCTTATTACTGACAATTTGCAGGCAGTAGATGATAATATACATGTCGACAGCAATCAATTTCAGATAGGAGGTGAAACATTTAAAGAGAGCGTGAATCTGGCTACACCTACACCAATTGAGATGAGCATCCAAGGTATGTCAAATGCTTGTAAACTAAATCAAGGTGAGAATACTTTAGTTGACTTACATTTGTCAACTAATCATGATATTATAGATCAATCAATTGTTGAACTGGTTGCTGATTTTCCTTTGTCACACTTTGATATGCTTGATTTTACTTGTGACAAAGAAGAGTTGTGTGATAGTGCATCACTTATATCCATACCACAACTAGTGAATAAAGCTACAAATTCTGTATTAATGAGTGCTGAATTTAAGCATGTTGTTCATATTGTAAATGAAAATGAAGAAGCTCAATTGTTGTCATCTTTACATACAATCGGATATATTGAATTCGATGATCTTTGTGAGCTTAACTATTTGCAGAATAATCTGACTGATAGATTTGAATTGCCATGTTCTTCTAATATCAGTTTTCATGCTATTGGCAAATATAATTATGAAGATGAGTATATGGTAAACCGAATTTACATTTGCTCAAATATACAAACTCCTTTTATAGTGAACAGAACTAATCAATTATAAGTATGCAATAACAATAACAATGCCATGTCAAGCTTCCCTAGTTTTATTTTAAAGAAACAGGATAACTATCAAGAATGGGAGCATGGTTTGCTTGTATCTACAACACATCCTCCGACGGTGGTCAAACCGAGGACGGTTTGATGTCAAGAAAGGGAGAATGATGAGCACATCACCGGCTTAGATATGATCATGCCAACCACTTCTATACCAAAGGTGAAACCATTCTATATGAGATTTATCATTGTTACATTTGATGAATGGGTGCTGCACTATGAAGTGTGTATGTTTTCATTTTCAGAATTACTTGCATGGATCAAGGAAGGGTTAGATTGCATATGGAAAACATGGATGGTCAATGAAGTTGATTGGGGACCAAATCCAAGTGTTCCTAACGTCCTCCACCAGGCCACCACGTCACTTTGGATCCAAAGAAATAAAGAGTCCAAGTCAAACACGTTTTGGAAGTTCAATTCGGACTACAGAAGAGTCCAAACTTGCGACGGTTGCCACGACTTCATACAGACTCCGATTGGGATGTTCTAGCACTTTTTGGAAATCTTATCAAGTCTACTTTCCAATGGGTCTGGACTCATACCTATATCCTATCAGATGCGTGCGCAGTAGACAATTTAATACCGAGATCTTTTCTACCAACGGTGCTGCGTCACCCTATTTTGGGCCGATGGCCCGTGTATCAAATTGAGTCCATTAGGGACTCATCCTAGGGTTGTAGGACGACACCAGGACCCTTGTGGTCGTCCTCCCTCCTCCTTATATCCCCCTAGAGCCGCCACAAACAGATTGAGTTTTGTTTAGATGAAAGTTTAGCTGCTGCTACTTCCTTGTAGACGCGTGTGTCGACTAGACCATCCGTTCTACTTGATTCGGAACCCCCACCTTCATGTGTATCACATCGGATCCTTCATCTCTTATTTGCAATTGAGTAGGCCTGGGCGTTCGGGTTACCCGATTTGTTCGGGTCGGGTAATTCGGGTAATTCAAAATTCGGGTAATGAAAACTGCTACCCGAAATTTGTTCCAAAAAACACTACCCGCAATTTCGGGTACCCAATAGTTCGGGTTCGGGTTCGGGTATTACCCGATATACCCGATTTTACATAAATCAACAAATTAGATAAAAGTTAGTAGCAATTTATACATAATTTTAGCACCAAATGTATAGAATTTCAACAACAATTTATAGAGAATATATATTATAGTCATGTGTTCAAGAAGAGAGAATTATATTTTAATAAAGTGATAAGTTTAAGTGTTCAACTAATAATACATGATAAATTTAAAGGCACATACAAAACTTTGGGTAGTTCGGGTAGTTTGGGTACCGGAAGATACTATCCGAATTACCCAAACTAATTTCGGGTAATCAAAATCACTATCCGAATTTAAGATCGGGTCCTCGGGTTCGGGTAATTCGGGTCCGGGTTCGGGTAATTCGGGTTCGGGTAATGGGTATCGGGTATTTTGCCCAGGCTTACAATTGAGTGCTTGTTCTACTTGTTCTTGCTTGTTCTTCGATTGCTTGCAGGAATAACCCTAGTGGTTTGGTTGGTTGTGATCCGCAAGATCGTGAGCAACTGCTGGATTTGGTGTATCGATCGCTAAGACGCAGCGTCCTTGGATTGTTGTATTCGGATCGTGAACGTCTCTCCAGTCAAATCGTAGTTATCTATCTCCACCGAAAGATCGGGACACCCACACACTCATCAAATTAGTCTAGAGAATTTGTTCTTAATTCCCATTTCTCAGGAGACAGCTATTGAATTGGAAGAGATCAAAGTTTTGTTGCAAGGAGTTTCTCTTTCAAATGATCATGATCAAAGGATCTTCTGCTGGGGAAACGGGAGGTATGTGGCAGCTAAGGGTTATGAGCTTGCTTTTTCCTCTATCCGTGCTTTGACTTCTTACAGGCTGGTTAATCAAAAAATAGACTCTTGTAAGAAGAGGTGGTAAGGACCATCAACCGCTCCAAGCCACGGAAGAACAACGCCTCACGGTGGTCGACATCGAGAAAGCGCTGCACAAAGGCAGGCTCCAAGAAGGCATAGTAGGGTCAACAAAAGTTCTGAAGATGCCGAAGAGACACGAGCCAAATCGTCCAAGCATCATCACAAAATCAGCAGAAGAGGCGACAGATTGGGCGAATCCTCGCATACTCACGCACATTGTCGCCGCCGTCGATCACTTGAAGAAGAATCCAAAAGACCAACTCCTCCGGCAATGCCAGCAGGGCGAAGAAGCCAACCGCAAGGCGCGCACCGTCTACCTCCATCTTCGCCGATCAAACCGTAGCGCCAACGAACTCTCCTACACTTCGCCCAAAATTCGCTGGTGGCAAGCGTGGAGATTGTTGAACAAGACGGATCGAATCCCCATGAATCACCACAGATATATAGTATTGAATCGCCGGCTATTCGAGTCCTAATCGCACTAAAGCAAAGAAACGCGACCCTTCCCATTCCGTCAACCACCGGAGTAAACCTTTATACCAAACGGCGCGGCGCTTCGACTTCCAGGGTTTCTGGGAAACCGCAACGAGCAAATACGGAACCGCCACGCTGCCTATCTGTTACGCCCCAAAAATGGGCCGACAATCACGGCCCATTTACCCCTCCTTTTCCTTACAAGTTTACTTAAAGTTAATTCCCCGATTCATGGTTAATAGTCCTCCATGCAATTTCACCAATGCTACAGTCCCAGGGACTAGATGCGCATCTTTGTTATTTTTTCAAGAAGAGGATATAACTACAGCAACCTGGCCGACACGGTCGACAAAGCTACACGCACAAAACACGCTCGGGGACTCCTTCAATACCGACTACTACCCTCAGTGTCAGTTGCATTCCCGACCAGGCTCGGGGACTTCGCCTAGCTCCACGCCGAGAAGGGCTCGGGGAGTGAGATCAGGGCGCCAGAAAACGACCACCAGACGGACAACACCCAGGGACTGATGCCCGGGGACTGCGAATAAAAACCAAAAGACTCCGATACAAGAATCTCTCCGAGTTCCTTCCATCAGGCTTGGGGACTACGGTTATTCGCAGACGTTTATTATTAAACTAGTATTTCAATCCTTTATTTTCTACATACTCGATCCCGATGCAAGAAGCTACTCGCTACTCACATCAGGCTCGGGGGCTACATGTACTCGCAGTCATTTTTGCAAATTTATGCTCCAATCTCTATTTATATACTTTATGCACTACTTTATAAAGCATGGCACCACGTGCGTACTTCACCTGCTACCATGCTCGGGGACTAAGTGGGTACACTTCACCTTGCGGTGAATGTACTGATCTTGTTCACAAACAAAGCTCTGCTGTTTTAATGTGCGGTTTTTGCAGAGCCTAAGTGGGTACACTTCACCAGGGAAAGACCTTTCAAAAGTTTTTTTTCTTCTTCAACACGTCACATTCTCCCAGCAAGCAGCCGCAGCATCAGGCAAGGCGACCAGCTCGCACGCTAGGATATGACGTTCTCGACCAGATCGACCTGGCCGGGAGACCTCTCCGAACAGCATCTCGATCAGCCATGCTGGTCGGGGCTCTACAACGACCACTTTGCATGATGACAACCAGCTGGACGCCTCTCAGGACGACGCCGCGGACTCACCAGAAGAATATAACGTGCTCGGGGACTTGTTGGGGATATAACCTCAGCATATCCCCAGGGACTTTCTTGGGCCTTCCGACCAGGAGACGGCCCAGCCCACGAGACCTTGCGGCACGCGACCAGCCCGTCATGCTCACTAAGGACTCTTAAGAAGACTTGCTCGCCAAGGAAGATCCTAGTAGATAGACTCGGATCCCTTGCCATAGGGAACCAATCATAATCTGTTAGGATATAGAAATTGTAACCCGGCTCCCCGACTATATAAGGCGAGCAGGGACCCCCTCAAAAAACCTCAGATAACCTCTCTTAGATCATCTACTAATCTTGTAACCTGATATATCAATCTAGCCACCAGAACACAAGACGTAGGGTATTACGGCGGTTTGCCAGCCCGAACCTGTCTTAATCGCCGTGTCTACGCTCTTTGTGTTACGCTTGATCGTCGTCGCCACACCTCCGCCTAACAATCTACTACCGTGGGGTATCCCCTAGGTAGACTGCGACGCATATTTCGTCGACATTGTCTCTAGGAGGTGATACCCATTCCTTGCTCTCACATGATTTGCTCTCTAAAATAGCTTCTAAAGTGATCTAAAGCTCAACTTGAGTCTGTGTCGGGCACGTCGAGCTTTTCCTATTCTCACAGGATGACATCACTTATAACATCTATTCATTGCCTTAGCTCTAAGTATGAAGCTTTTGCACTCATTTTGCATTTCATGGCATTTGTAGCCGGATCTTGAGTTGTTGATGTTTGATGAGCTACATGTGTCAACAAGGGAGAGAAGTTTGCATTTCATTCATATCCAACCAAAGGGGGAGAAATAGTGCATTTTCAAACTTGCATTAGTCAAGGGGGAGTTTTTGGAAATTGTGGCCTTTTGAGCTTTGATCCTTCAATTGGTATCTCTTTTGCATACTTGACTCCTTTCACCCTTCTTGGCATCTTGAGTGTGCTTTTTCCCAGGGGGGAGCTTTTGCTAGATGTGTTGAGCCTTTGCCTCTTCTGGAGGGTCCAGCTTGCTTTGTTAGCGTTGACAGGTTTCGCTTGGCCTCTTGAGCTTCATGTGCTTTAATTGGTTCTTTGAGCTTCTCATGGTTTTTCAATTGGTATCTTTGTGCCTCCCTTGGAGTCTGAATTGGTCTTTAAGCTGTGATCAACTTCAATTGGTATCTTGTTTTGCTAGCGGTGTTGAGCCCATTTTCTGCCTCTTCTTGAGGGCTAGCTTTTTTTGTCTTGGTTGCGTTGAGCCGTTGCCCATGTCTTTGGGAACCAAGTTTTGGATCCGCTTTGCCTCTCTCAAGTGACCCCGTTTTGGCTTTCACAGCTTTTTGGTCATTTGGAGAGCTTTACCGTGTGGCTCAAATCTGAAATGCACTTGTGTTGACAATGCACTCATCAAGGGGGAGATTGCCGAACACATGGTGGATAAGTACCCATGTAGTTCAGTTTTGTGATGAGTGATTGCCGAACACTTGAGCGGTTCAGTTTGAGTGGCTTATCCTAACCCTTTGCGAAAGCAAATGTGTGCCTGTCTATCGACTTGTGGTGTGCAGGTGCTATGCCTAGTGACAGTGGTCAATGGCATGGAGAAGGTCGAGTAGAGGCTTGCCGTGCCGATGGACTGAGAGCGGTTAAGGGCGGAAGCAGGGCTCGGACTGAAGGACCATGGGCGCCAGCGGGCTGTGGTGGCTAGTACTTGGCATCGGCAAGTGCGAGAAGACATGGAGGTAGACCGAGTCGACCGAGTCAAGACGGTGGATGAGCGGGTCGAGCGGAGGCTCATGGGACTCGGAGTTCGACCGGGCGAGGACAAGGTGGCTCGAGTCGAGCAGTTTGGTGGTTTGGGCCTCAAAACCATCTGAGGACGGTTTCCGAGTTTGGGCCTCAAAACTCGGGGTTCGGTAGCTGAACCCAAAGCTACTGGTGGCGGGTTTCCTGGGTTTGGGCCTAAAAACCTAGTCGGAGCTTCCGAGGAAGCGAGGATGGCACGTGGCGGAATCCTGGAGGTTGCGTCGAGGTGACGGCAACTCCTGGCAGATGCGGGAGATATTTTTCGGAGCTTGGACTGCAATGCTTAGGCTAGTTAGTTCACTCAATGTATCTAGGGAGGTCTTTGGAAAATAGCCAAAGCCCGATAAGTAGGGGTGACGGGGTATCCCTCATCCCATCTCTCGAACGCTAATCATTTGCCCCACCTCTCTCTCTCTACCCTCTCTCTAGTTCATGAGATCCCTAGGTTGATTTCACCAACCTCTATAAGAAGTTGAGTTTGTTGTGAGGAATCGGAGGCTGTATCCACCGTAAGCCATGGTGGCTTTGTTTTCGTCATTGTGTCTCTCGGTTGCTTGTGTTCTTCGTGTTTTTCTCTTGCCTCTCTTTTTGATTCCAAAATGAGAATTCTTGTTTGAGAAAAGCTTTGCAAAATTCGTTTGAACCAAGTTCTTTGTACTTGTGAGGATCATCTTTGCACCAAAGGAATTTTCCTAAAACCTCACGAGTACATAGATCGGGCGTTTTCTTTGCGGTGTTCTTCGTTTTGGGGTTTTCTCCCCAAATCCTTTTGTGCCCGATTAACCGACCCAAATTGAGCGATGATTTCTTCGGGATAGCTCCCCAACTGCACTAGGATCATTCCTACAAAGTTTGGTAGAAGTTGGTGACCATTTGGTTCGGATTTGGAAAGTTTTGGAGAAGAGAAAAAGGTTTTTCGCGTTTCTGCGCTCTGTTCGAGAGCGTCGGATGCTCTAGGGTTTGGCGTTGGATGGTCCATCAGAGGCGCCGGACGCTACGTCGTGCTGACGACAGCGTCCGTCACGATCGTCCGTCATAGTGCGTTTCTTGCCCGTTTTTCTGAGATTTCTAGAAGGCTGACGGACTCTCTCCCAATCGTTCGTCGCCCAGCGTCCGACGCCAACGGACGCTCATCCCAGCGTCCGACGCCCAGGTTTCTGCACTCTCTGTGCAGTTCTCTCTGGAAGGTCGACAGACGATCTGCTAGCGTTCTTCGCCCTCCTGCTCAGCGTCCGTCGCCCTGTTGTCTAGCATCCATCACCTGACTTTTTGGCTGATTTGCTTTGGGTTCTTGCCTCTTTCCCATAGCTATTGAGAACTCATTCTTGGGGGTTTCCGGTGAGTTTTCCTCCACTGTCGGTGAGCTTTCATTTCTCCGATTTCGTCTAAGCACCCATCAACTAGGTTTGGTTTTTGGGAAGAGTGGCCCAAATATTTCGAGAGAAATTTGAGGCTCCCATTCACCCCCTCTAGTCGCCGTTCTCGGTCCTTCACTTCTTCCTCGTTTGACCCTTCACACTCTTTGTTTGCTTTGTCTTTGATTTCTGTGACAGAGGAGCAAGTGGAGGCTCTTGGAGATGACGAGGTGGCCCTAGTCATCACTATGTTCTCACGGTTCCACAACAACCGTTTGAACCGACGACGTGGTGGCTCGGCCAAGGGGTGCTACCATTGCGGTGATGAGGATCACTTCATCGCAAACTGCCCCAAGAAAGCTGCGGGTGACTTCACCAAGAGCAAGGACAAGCGCGAGCACCACTTCGAGGACAAGCACAAGCCCAAGGGCGGCTACAACCAAAGGTCCTCCAAGAAGGTGATCGACAAGGTGAAGGCCAAGCACCGAGCCTTCCTCGCCTCCCTCAGCGACATCGATGCCTCCTCCGACGGATGGAGGTGCCTCTTCAAGCGATGATGAGTAGAAGGGAAAGGTTGAGGACAAGCTCAACGGCCTATGCTTCTACACCGACACCAAGCACGGTGGCTTTTGCACCATGGCGATTGAAGAAGGCAAGGTCAGCAAGTGCAAGGATCGGCCCCGACTACGACTACCACTCCGCACACACCCGAGGTAACTCCCACCGTCGAGTCCCTCTCTCTCGAGATTGAGTCTCTGAATGACATCTTGATGAGTCAAGATGCGTTTCTCAAGCATGCCGCTTGTGAGAGGAACGACTTTAAGGTGAAGTACCTTAGCGCGCTTCATGAGCTAGATTTTGCTAAGGCATCAGTGGTGGTTACCGAGGAGGTAGAGTGTGATGCTTGCGCCATTCACATGTCTGATCTTGTCACTCTCCAGGACAAGTATGGGACTCTACTTAAGGAGTTCAGTGAGCTAAAGGCTAGGCCTATCTTACTTGGTGCGTGCAAGTCTTGCTTAGGGTTGCATTCTGAGCAGGCACAGAAGGATGCTAGGATCTCTGTGTTAGAGAAGGTCAGCTCAGATAGCATCAGAGAGTCGGATCACTTTGAGGCTTTGGAGCTTGAGAACGCATCGTGCAGGCACGACAAGATGCGTACCGAGGAGGAAAACACATACCTTCGGTCCATCTTGAGTTGGGTGTCCTGCCGAGAGCCGCAGTTGGGAATGTTGCTTAGCCAATGCAAGCGGGCTGGCAGCACGAGAGTAGGCTTTGCTATAGGTGGGAAGGACGATAGCTTGTTCGGTAAGATCAGTGAGTGCAGTGGTTTGAGCATGAGTGAGAAACCCACCACACCTCCCATGTTTACCAAGATCACCCCACCTAAGTCTACCAACCCCTCTGAGTTTCCTGTGAGAGATGGTGTGTTTGAAGAGCCAACCAAAACCACTCCACAGAAGAAAGTGTGGATTGCCAAACCGAACCACCTTCGCAACCCACTTGACACATTGCCAGATATCTCTAGTGATCCCCTTCCTAAGAAAGCTAGAGCCACCCAACCCAACAAGAGAGTGCCAACCAAGAGTGTGGTGAGGTACCATTGTGAGTATTGTGAGCGGGATGGGCACTTGGCTGAGTTTTGCTTTAGGAGGAAGAGAGATGATCGGAGGCAGGTTGAGTTGAACAACCGGGACATGTACCACCCACGAGTTGGGGTGCGTGAACTAGAAGTTCATAGGCGCACTTCTAGGCCTAGATGTACAATGCCTCAAGGTACTAGGCCTCAGGAGGCGAGACCACGTGGTGGTCGTGCCCGGCGGGGTACCGGTCGGGACCCATATGACTACGGGCCTCGTGGCGGTGGCTTTATTCCACCCTTCGCTATCGGACCACGTTTTCCCCATCGTGGTGATCCTATCCTCCCATGGGACAGGAGATGTTTGGTTTTTCTCCTAACCCATTCTTTGGTCAAGTGGGACAACACTGGTATACTTCACAGTTTACTAACCCTAGTGTTGGTCCGTTTGCTCACCCTATGTCTTTTTATTGATGTAGGAAGGAGGACTAGAGGAGACTTGGCTTGTGGATTGCGGATGCTCACGCCATATGACCGGAAGTGCCAAGTGGTTCTCTAGCCTTGACCCCATGCACCACACCGAGTACATTACATTCGGGGACAAGAGTACAGGTAAGGTTGTCTCCCGAGGGTCGATCCGAGTGAACTCTTCTTTTGTTCTCAAGGATGTTGCTTTGGTTGCGAATTTACATTTTAACCTTCTTTCGGTTTCGCAACTCCTTGATGACGGTTTCGCAACTCGGTAAGCCTAATCTCTCTCGGATTTTGGACTCTTGTGGTGAGCTTGTTTGCCGGATTTTACCGTTCGGGAAGGTTTTTTCTTGCGGATTTTACTATCTCTTCCAGACCTTCTCGTTGTCTTCTTGTCGGTTCTTATTCCGAGCTTTGGAAGTGGCATAGGAGATTGGAACATCTTAGCTTCGACTTGCTTGCAAGGCTTAGCTCGATGGACCTTATCCAAGGATTGCCAAAGCTGAAGTTCGAGAAGGATTTGGTTTGCCATCCTTGCAGGCATGGTAAGATGGTTGCCGCTTCCCATCCTCCTGTGCTTGAGATCATGACCACTCGACCCGGCGAGCTCTTACACATGGACACAGTTGGTCCAGCTCGGGTTAGGTCGGAAGGAGGGAAGTGGTATTTGGTTGTAGTCGTTTATGACTACTCGAGATATTCTTGGGTGTTCTTTTTGGAGAGTAAGGATGAGGCTTTTCCACTTGTTCGAGATCTGATTTTGAGATTGCAAAATGAGTTACCTAAGAATGTCATGAGAGCCATCCGTAGTGACAATGGCACAAAATTCAAGAATGCTCACTTTGCAACTCTTTGTTCTTCTTTGGGTCTCGATCACCAGTTTTCCTCACCTCACACTCCTTAGCAGAACGGTGTTGTTGAGCGCAAGAATCAGACCCTTGTTGAAATGGCCAGGACGATGCTCGATGAGCATAGGACTCCTAGGCGGTATTGGGTCGAAGCACTCAGTTCTGCTTTGTCACACCCATTTTTAAGAACAAAAACATGTGCATAAAAGGCTCATGTGCACCCCAGGAATAGTCGCACACATGAGTTGACAAACTATAAAAAGAACCATCACAATGCTTATTATATAACGAATAAATATTCATTACATAGCTTTAAACAAATAAACTGAAGCTAAGATGACGGCATCTACGGAAGCTCCAAAGGGACTGGTTGAATAGTTGACATCAACACTAGTACTCATTGCGGTAATCATCAACCCAATCTTCATCTGAGGTGTTTGAATGCAAGGGTGAGCACATACGCACTCAACAAATATAACACGGGGTTCATGAGGCTCAAAAGGTTATGCATGGTTCATAGTAGTAAGCATTTTAAGTAGATCAAGTTCATATTAATATCAACAGTTGTCAAGGTAATTTGCATAAGCTAAAATATCCATGATCATAAAGTAAATGACAATGATACAATAAATAAATAAAAACTTGCATAAACCAACATACAAGTAAGAACCCAATAATTATGTGAGTTTTCCGAGCCGCTCGTGTATGTGAGCACGGCTATCATGATAGTTTTTAACTCTAAGCAGAGGTGTACATCTTTACTCACGAGTCGTGAATTGCCCTTTTGCCCGAGGAGATCAGCCTCTTAACCCACTTCCAAGGAAGGTCGGTAGGGTTCACTACGAAACCTTTCAAGGGTTCGTCTAACAAGCTAAGGCCGCAAGGTTCGTGGCAGGGGGATGTAGAGCCAACCTGTCTATGGTCACACTCCTTCGCGGCTATGCCCGTAGATTAGGAACCACACTATACCCGTCTTGGCACGCTCCTATTTGCGCCATAAAGGTAACCACTAAACAAGCTAGAAAAGGTCCCCATACTGGGCTAAAGCCAGAGCCATATAGCCCCCGTGGTTGTACTATATATCACAGCTTTTGCCCCCAGATAAGCTCCTATAATCCAATGTTGCTAAAAGGCAAGTTTTACTATTATTGCATATAGTCATAAATACGTTAAGACCATGTACATCTGGTATGAGCACTAGCAAAACTAATCATATGTGGTGATCAAAACATAGGTGAAAAGATATTTATGATATCAATCTCTAGGATCAAACTATGGTGACAAGGAATCATGCATATGAGTTATATTAATTATGAATAGGTCAACAAGGATAATCCCATGTTATACTTTGACGAGGACATCACTGGCTTAGATATGACCATGCCAACCACTTGTATACCAAATGTGAAACCATTATATATGAGTATTATAATTGATATGTTTGATGAATTGGTGTTGCACCGCAAAGTATGTATATTGGCATTTTCAGAATTGCTTACATGGATCAAGGGAAGGTTCGATTTCATATGGAAACCTTGGATGGTTAATGAAGTTGATTGGGGACCAACTCCAAGTGTTCCTAATGTCCTCCACCAGGCCACCACGTCAATTTGGATCCAAGGAAAGCAAGAGTCCAAGTCCAACACGTTTTGGAAGTTCAATTCGGACTGCAGAAGAGTCCAAACTTGCGACGGTTGCCACGACTTCATACGGATTTCGATTGGGACGTTCTAGTACTTGTTGGAAAGCTTATCAAGTCTACTTTCCAATGGGTCCGAAATAATATTTATATCTTATCAGATGCGTGCGCAGTAGAAAGTTTAATCCCGACAACTTTTCTGCCAACGGTGCTGCGTCACCCAATTTTGGGCTCATGGCCCATGTATCAACTTGGATCCATTAGGGACTTATCCTAGGGTTGTAGGACGACCCCAGGACCATTGTGGTCGTCCTCCCTCCTCCTTATATCCCCCTAGAACCGCCACAAACAGATTGGATTTTGTTTAGATGAAAGTTTAGCTGTTGCTACTTCATTGTAGACGTGTGTGTCGACTAGACCATCCGTTCTACTTGTTCTTCGATCACGTAGACGTTTCGTGCACGAAAAACGGAGCTAAAACGACGAAGTTATGGATTAAACAGGTTTTCCTATGCAAGGATATTAAATTAAAACTACTCACGAAATTAAACTTTTTCAAAACTGACTAACAGAGGCACTAATATGAAGATAATTTTATTACGAATCTAACAAAATTCGAACGGGTCAAATTGGATTTAAAACGAGAGAGTTATAGGGTTTTGAAATCGAGTGGCAAATCTGTGAATATGTATTTTTCATTTATTTTCGAAATAAAACAAATCCGATGGAAACTACGCCTTCCCGAGGAGGAAGTGTAAAGCCTGAAGGCGCTGAGGACGGCGGGTTGAGACCCGAAGAATCCCGAGGGGCTCTTAAGTAAAATGTCAGGAATGAAGGGGTATCGGCCTCTGCAGATCGTCCGATCGGGAATAGATGGCCGAGATTAGAAAGGATAGAGAAGGGGAGGCGCCGGCCGGGAACAGTGGTCCGAGCGGCGGCTCTCCATGGATGTCGGCGAGGAGGTCGGCGGCGCAAGTGGAACGGGGCCTACAGGCCACCAATCGACGAACCGGGAGGTCCAGGAGATGGAAAAGAACGGCGCAAACTCACCTGGTCCTTCGCGCGGTTGGAAGAAACAACAGAGGACCCTGGTGACGATGCGGGGCGGCTCCAGAGATCCTGTGCATGGGGGCGAGGTGGAGGGGTGAACCAACGCGAAAACCGAGCATACGGGAGGGTTTGCGGGGTCACGAACCTTTCTCAAGAGGAGAGAGGAGACCACGCGGGTGACAGAGGAGCTTGAGCGACCGTTAATGGCGGTGGCAGCAAGCTTGGGCTCGGGAAACGCCGTAGGTGGGGCTAGAGCGTGGCAAGGGCGAGTAGATGGGAATTCTAGAGGTGGTAGAATAGGCAGGTGCTAAAGGAGGCGTGTGTCGCGCGGTTAAAGGGAAGAAATTCCGAGAGAATCATAGGGGAGGAGAATTCGGGGCATTGTGGTTTACTGCTATGTTTGGACTCAGCGTAGGCAGGGGAGGGGGACGATGTGTGGGCCCTTCTTGTTGGCGGCAGAAAAAGAGAAAGGAGGACGCTCCCGCTGCAAGCTGAAAGATGGGCCGCCGAGCTGGGCCTTAGGCCATGCGCTGGGCTGAGCAAAGAGGAAGGGGAAGGAAGGCTGAGCCGGCCAAGCACTGGGCCAACCGGGCCAGAAGGAGGGGAGGCCTCGTACCAAAAGGAGATAACGAGGGAGGAGGTAAAAAGAAAAGCCTTTTCATTTTCCACAAATAGTTTTGCAAATGATTTTTCAAATCCTTTTCAAATATAGGTTTGGATTCTTTTCAAAAACCACTCATACAAAAATAATAAATGCACCAACATGAATGCACCAACATGAATGTTCTACATGACACTTTTTCATTCACCAAACCATATATATAAGTAATTATATTAAATGCAAAACAAGAGAAGCATAATCAAATCAATTTAATACTTTTCAAAACAATGCAATTTTTGGAGTGTTACATACTTGCTATGTTTCCAATCGCATTTTTCTCTGAGCTTTCAAGAAGAAGACCTCTTATGAGCTGCGATTTGGGAGACCACCCAAGGTAAGTCACCTAAGGGTGTTTGGGTGCAGGTGCTTCATCCTCAAAAAGGGCGGTAAGTTGGACAAATTTGAATCACGGTCTTCTGACGGTATCTTTCTTGGTTATTCTACTCACTCTCGTGCTTATCGTGCACTTAACCTTGAAACTAACCGAGTGATGGAGACTTTTGAGATTACATTCGATGAAACTATACCCTGTGTTTCCACTGCTTTTGAGCTTGCAGGTGATGATGAGGTGAACACTAGCATTTTTGTGGAGGAGAAGCAGGACGATGCCGATTGGGGTGATCCCGAGCCGACTCCACCGGCAGCCCCAGTCGACCCTGCAACGTCCACTTCGGCTCATGGTCCAGACCCGACTACTTCCTCTACATGGGGGCCGTTCGAGCAGCTTCCTCAGTCGGTCCCCGTTGCACCTGAGGGAGCTCCAGCTGCTGTTGAGGGGGAGACCACTTCGTCCAAGCAGGCTCCCCGCCACATCCAGCGGCAGCACCCGCCGGAGAACATTATCGGCGACATCGACCATCGAGTCACGCGGTCTAGGTCCTATCTCTCTCACATTGCTCATTCGGCTTTTGTCACTTCTTATGAGCCCCAGGATGTTGGACACGCTTTGATGGATCCGGATTGGGTTAATGCCATGCATGAGGAGTTAGAAAATTTTGAGCGAAACCACGTTTGGGTCTTAGTTCCTCCACCACCTAGTTGTCACCCAAAGGTACCAAATGGGTTCTAAAAAATAAACAAAGTGAGGATGGGGTGGTAGTGCACAACAAGGCTAGGTTGGTAGCTCAAGGCTTTTGTCAAAAGGAGGGAATAGATTATGAGGAAACCTTTGCTCCCGTAGCTCGTTTAGAAGCCATTAGAATCCTTCTAGCTTTTGCGACTTCTAAGGGTTTTAAACTTTTTCAAATGGACGTTAAAAGTGCTTTCTTAAACGGCTACATAGAGGAGGAAGTTTATGTTAAACAACCTCCCAGTTTCGAAAATCCCAAGTTTCCAAACCATGTTTTTAAACTTCACAAATCTTTGTATGGTTTGAAATAAGCCCCTAGAGCATGGTATGATAGATTGCGAACCTTCTTGCTTGCTAAGGGTTTTAAAATGGGATCGGTAGATAAGACATTGTTTCTCCTCAAGCAAGGCAAAGACACTCTCCTAGTCCAAATACACGTGGATGACATCATCTTTGGTGGTTCTTCTCATGCTCTTGTTGCCAAGTTTGCAGATCTTATGAGCAGGGAATTTGAGATGAGTATGGTGGGAGAGTTGACCTTCTTTCTTGGGTTGCAAATCAAGCAAACTCGGGAAGGGACGTTTGTATACCAAGGCAAGTACACGAAGGATATCTTGAAGAAGTTTGACATGGGCGAGGCAAAGACTCTTTCGATGCCCATGTCGAACATGACTGCCTTGGATGCGGACGAGGAAGGAGAGGCGAAGGACCAGATGGAGTACCGAAGCATGATCTGCTCGCTCTAGTACCTAACGGCGACCTGGCCGAACCTTCAGTTCGTCGTCTGCTTGTGTGCTCGCTTTCAGGCGTCACTAAGGACTTCGCAGAAGCAGGCGGTGAAACGCATCATGAGGTACCTGCGATTCACTCCCAAATTTGGTCTTTGGTTTTCCACCTCTTCCTCTCTTGTGCTTTGCGGTTATTCTGATGCCGACTTTGCCGGTTGCCGTCTTGATCGGAAGTCCAGTTCTGGGACTTGCGAATTTCTCGCGTCTTCTCTAGTGTCTTGGTCTTCTCGCAAACAGTATAGCGTGGCACAGTCGATGTGCGAGCTGAGTACGTTGCCGCCGCTAGCTGTTTCTCGCAGTTGATTTGGATGATTGCCACTTTGAAGGATTTCGGTCTTGATCTTACTAAGGTGCCTCCGCTTTGCGATAGCACGAGTGTAATTAGTGTCGCCAAAAATCCCGTGCTTCATTCTATGACCAAGCACATTTATGTTCGCTTTCACTTCTTGCGAGATCACTACGAGAAGGGCGACATTGACCTCCAGCATGTCGAGACCCACAACCAGCTTGCGGATATTCTCACAAAACCTTTGGATCAAGCAGCGTTTTCGCGCCTTCGGGGCGAGTTGGGTGTGTGTTTCCCTTTTTAGTTGAGGGAAGCTCTTAGTGTATCATAGTTCTTTTTGGTTCTTATTTGTCTTTTCTTTTCTTTTCTTTTGTGTCTTTTTAGTTTCAATTGGTGTCAATGCATTGTGCATCTCATTTGCATTTGTGACATAGTTCATTTTGAGCTTCATACCTATAGCCGATATAATGAATCTATGCTCTGTTTGAGGTGCTTTATGTGTCTATGGTGTTGCCTAACTTAGACTCTCTTTGATCTCTTGATATGCAATAGAGCTAAGTTAGAAAAGCTTTAAAACTGAATTTAAATTCCCCATGTCACCTCTGAATTGGTACTAGCATGAGTAGGCTTTTGAAGATCCTTCTTGTCTGCCTTGTATATAGCTTATAACTATGGCTCTTCATTGTTTCATTCACTTCCCTTGAGCACCATGTTTAAATTGATCTAAAATGAAATTGCTCTTTGAATTGTGAATTGGAAAGATCGAGTTGGGTCTGCATTGTGAGCACTTCACCGTGTGTTCGAGACGGCTTCCCATATGGGTGGAACTTGAGCGGTGTCGTGTATGACCGAAACCGGTGTGTCAAGTCCTTTGACTTCGCCTGGTTGTTAAGTGGCATCACCTTGCTTACAACCACTCGCATACAACTTGAAATGTTTCTAAAACTGAAATTTGGCTGCAAAACTCTGAAACTTGTAAACTTCATTCAGTTGGGTCATTGGCTTATTGTATGAACTTTACTAGGGATAGCTTGGTATTTCAATTGGTATCTTTTGAGCTCCCTTAGTGTCTCAATTGGTGTTCTGAGCTTTGAGAGTTGTGATTGGTTTCTTGGACTTGCTAGCGGTGTTGAGCCCGTTTTCTGCCTCTTCTTGTGGGCTAGCTTTGTTTTGCTTGGTTGCGTCGAGCCGTTGCCCATATCTTTGGGAACCAAGTTTTCGAATCGTTTTGCTTCTCTCAAGTGACCCCGTTTTGTCTTTCTTAGCTTTTTGGTCATTTGGAGAGCTTTACCTTGTGGCTCAAATCTGAAATGCACTTGTATTGACAATGCACTCATTAAGGGGGAGATTGCGAACACATGGTGGATAACTACCCATGTATGTTTAGCTTTGATGATGAGTGATCGTCCAGCACGTGAGTGTTTCAATTTGAGTGGCTTACCCTAATCCTTTGCGAAAGAAAATGTGTGCCTGTCTATCGACTTGTGGTGTGCAGGTGCTATGCCTAGTGACAGTGGTCATTAGCGTGGATAAGGTCGAGTAGAGGCTGTTAGGAATATGCCCTAGAGCTAATCATGTAGATGATTATATTCCGATTGTATCCATGATTAATAAAGTGTTCTTTGAATATCCATTATAGACAAATAGTATTGATTGACGATTATGTGAATTGTTTGTGGAACTCAATTACCTGAATGGTTATTCTAAAAGTTGTCCCTGGTCGGCATTCTTGTAAGAGCACACTTGAATATTAGACCAGCACATGTATTAGTTGATGGCTATGTTTCACAAGTCATAGACATGGAGATGTCAAACTAATAATGTGGGCACATGTGAGACGTGTAGGCTGTACTGACCCAACAAGAGAAAGTCTCTATTCATGTCATGTATGTTATGTCCTTAGACCTGAGATTGTGGTATGTACTCAAGATGTGAAACGATCTACTTAGAGACTATCAAATGCTACTCTGTTATTGGATAGTTATAAAGGTGGTCATTGGGTGGTCGGGAAACATGCTATGAGACATAGACAATCAAGATGGAATTTGCCCCTCTCTTCGTGAGAGAGATATCACTGGATCACTCATGTGATTGGATCAACAAATGCATGGTCGTGCTTGGGTTAAGTGTTAACCCACGAGTTGAACCATATATCGAGTGGCAAAGGGAATAACTTGTACATGGTCATAGTGGTTCGTCTGATATGATCATAGCGTATGCATAGGAGTTGTCACGCCTTGCTAGAGGCCGCTATCAACTATTGGTCGAGTAAGAGTACTTGGGCCATGTCTATGTATGCGTGAGCCCATAGGGTCGTACGCTTAAAGGGCTGAAAGCCTAATTCGGGTTAGACCCGAATTAGACTAGGTTTAGGGTTACTAATGGGCCTCCAACGTGGGAGCTCGTCAGGACGCCTATATAAGCAAGGGGTGGGCGCGGGGAGAGATTGATCCATGCCTTTTGGCAGCCGCCGTCGCCTCCCCACGCTCGCGCCTTTTGCTCCTCGCGGACCTAGCAGTCCGGAGGCGCAACGCTTCCTCCCTGTACGTGTGGGATTCCTCGGAGGTGCTGCATCTGGAGCACAAGGACGAACCGCGCGAAGGGGATGTTGAGACGGACGACCACGCAACTGCACTGCCTGCTGCGACGCGCACGACTACATCAAGTCGTCTTCCGCTGCACCTGCGCGTCTAGTGGTAATCCCGCAACCTGTAACTAGCGGTAGATCCTGTTTTATGAGATTGAAAAGTTTTGTTTTCAGCTAGCGTAGCAACCTCGTATTCCAACAGAGGCTTGCCGTGCTGATGGACTGAGAGCGGTGAAGGGCGGAAGCGGGGCTCGGACTGAGGAACCATGGGTGCCGGCGGACTTCCTGTGGTGGCTAGTACTTGGCACCGGCAAGTGCGAGAAGACATGGAGGTAGACTGAGTTGACCAAGTCAAGACGGCGGACGAGCGGGTCGAGCGGAGGCTCATGGGAC
Organism: Microstegium vimineum; assembly: GCA_022036555.1. NCBI lineage: Eukaryota > Viridiplantae > Streptophyta > Magnoliopsida > Poales > Poaceae > Microstegium > Microstegium vimineum. The sequence goes on along the minus strand of CM039138.1, from coordinate 18,124,051 downwards.
TCGGACTCCGACCGGGCGAAGACAAGGTGGCTCGTGTTGAGTAGTTTGGTGGTTTGGGCCTCAAAACCATCCGAGGACTATTTCCGAGTTTGGGCCTTAAAACTCGGGGTTTGGTAGTTGAGCCCAAAGCTACGGGTGGCGGGTTTCCTGGGTTTGGGCCTCAAAACCTAGGCGGAGCTTCCAAGGAAGCAGGGATGGCACGTGGCGGAATCCTGGAGGTTTCGTCGAGGCGACGGCAACTCCCGGAAGGAAGCGGGTCGTCCATTCAAAATGCGGGAGATATTTCCGTAGCTTGGACTGCAATTCTTAGGCTAGGTAGTTTACTCAATGTATCTAGGAGGTCTTTGGGAAATAGCCAAAGCCCGATAAGTAGGGAGTGAAGGGGTATCCCTCATCCTATCTCTTGAACGCTAATCATTTGCCCCAACTCTCTCTCTCTCTCTACCGTCCCTCTAGTTCATGAGATCCCTAGGTTGTTTCCAGCAACCTTTGTAAGAACTTGGTTTTGTTGCAAGGAATCAGAGGCCGTAACCTCCGTAAGCCATGGTGTCGGATACCTAGAAATAGGGTACCCAATTTACTAAACTCCAGAAAAACAAAATCACCATCAGGGGCTCTTCCGCCTCGCCAGAGCCAAGGTGGCGTCATCCGAGACATCATCAACCCTCGGAGGCTCCTCCGCCTTGCCCGAGCCAAGGTGGCGTCATCCGAGACGTCATCAACCCTCGGGGGCTCCTCCGCCCCGCCCGAGCCAAGGTGGCGTCAACCGTGACGTCGTCAACCCTCGGGGGCTCTTTCGCCTCGCCCAAGCCAAGGTGGCGATGCCCATGATGTCATCTACCCTCAGGGGCTCTTCTGCTCCGTCCTAGCCCAGCAAACGTCATTCGTGACATCCCTCGCCCTCGAAGATCTCACCGCCATCCACAGCCACCGCCCTCGGAGATCTGCATGTTACATCCATGCCATGTCTCCGACGGACACCCCAACAGGGATTAGGGCGTCATCAGCTCTGTACGACAGAACGCGGGGGTGCCTGGTCCTGTGCGACAGCCTCCGCCCATGCCCAGAAAAGGGGATAGTAGGGTTCCCGGTCACAAGGTGCATGGCTACAGCACAACAAGGACGAACAGGACTCGGACATGTGTCTACTAGCGCAATCTTCCTCAGGAAGGAAGACAGGATGAAGACAAAGCCCTCCCTCGGCAGCAGCCCAAGTCGGGCCCACGATCACTCCCCCTCTCTCTATTGCACTCCTCCATCTCTCCCTACATATAAAAGGAGGGAATGGACGCCCAATCTAGCTTTCTCGACATCCAACATTCATTCACACACCACTCAAACTCGCACACACGCGAGCACACACCAGAACCAAGAACCTCATACGCACGAGACCTAGGAAGGCGCTTCCCTCTCTCACCAAAGCTTGTAGCTGCCCTCTATGAGCTCTCCATGCTCGGTAATACGACCCCGCAACACACTGGACGTAGGGTGTTTGTGCCCGAACTAGTATAAACCTCTATGTTCTCCGAGCGTAACCATCCGAACTCTACATGCTTAGAAATTTACTCGTTGGCCGTCTAGACCCCGCCTTTCTAGACACCAATAGTTGGCACACCAGGTATGGGACCTTTGCGTGTCACCCGTATTTTCGTGTTTCGGATGGCTGATCACCGCGTTCATTTCGCTCCGGGCTCCATTGTTCGTTTTGGTAGCCTGGACTTTCAGTGCCACGGGCAGGGGGCTGACCTGGCTCTCCATCGCCCTACGGCACCCTCCGAGGTAGCCATGGACGCCATCACCACATCCATGGCCCACCTCCATCTGTCTCCCCCCGGGGAACAAGCCTCTCGTCGAGCCATCGTCCCGCGGGCCAATCATTTTCCGTTCGAGCGCCAGCTCGACACTCTTGAGGGACCCCAGCCAACTCAGGAGTCTTTGCGCAACTTCTACTTCGCGTTCGCTAACGTGACGGCGCAGCTCACGGGAGGGCAGCCGCTCTCCCCTGGGCGCGTCAAAACGCCCATCTCGGAGGCGCAACCTTTCGGCATGAGGAATGCCGCCGCGTCGTATGCGGAGATGGTGGCTGCGTGGTTCCATGCAGACCCCACGGAAGGGAGACGAATGGGTCTTGCGTCCCACCTCTCAGTCCACCTCCGATCTCCTTACAAGCTCCGAGGCCACATATTACACCGACTCAAGCTGTGGGAGCATTGATCCCTGGGACCCCCTGGACTTCGACAGTCTGGAGGATCAGGAGGAGCTTCACGGCTTCCTCCAAGCCAGCGATTATCTGCTCGACTCTGACTCAAGCGATCCTAATGACGACCATGGCCGCGAGTGCTTCATGTGCGACGCACCTCCACCCGCAACCGCTGTCGACCCCACCCTTAACGAAGAAGGGGACGACGACGACGACGACGACGGCAACCACACGCCCGTCCGCCAGACGGGTGTTCCAGTAGCCCAGCCGAGGCCCGACCCGCAGTCTTCGGACGCCTGGTAGCAACAACTCCACGACCTCCGCAACATCGAGCCACAACTCGTGGAGCGACAGCGAAAGGTGACGTTCGAGCGTGAAAAGCTCGAGTGCGAAGCCGCCAGGGATCTGGTGGAGCCTCACGCTCGCGGGAAGGCCCGGGCGGTACACCACCACATCATCAACGATGAACATGGCACGCCGTAGTTCATGCGGGCAAGCCAGAACATCGCGGCACCAAGGATATTGTTCCGCAACGACAAGATGCTCCCGACGGCGAGCTCGCTCACGACAAGCCGCAGAACAACAGGCCGAGAGCTTTGCGTCGCGGAGGTGTGGGCTCAGCGCCGGCCACCTGGCCGGTGCGGCCCCTAGCAACCGCGAGGGGTCGATCCATCTGGATCCCGCACCGGCCGAACACCGGCGTCCCACCGTGCACGCCCGCATAGGCGAAAAGCGCGATGTGCGCGACACACTCAACGCGCGCAAGAACACCAAGCAGGACGGCGCAAGCCGAGGCTACCACGTCCGACGTGGCGGCCAATATGACAGCGATGAAGACCAGCCTCCCACGCCGGAACCACCGGGCCCCTTGGCGTTCATTCGCCACATCCGGCGCGTGCCATTCCCGCACCCTTTTCCACAACCAAACAACGTCATCCGGTACTCTGGGGAAACGAACCTCGGGCTCTGGCTTGACGACTACTGTCTCGCCTGTCAGGCCGGCGGCACGGACGATGATGACCTCATCATCCGCAACTTACCCCTTCATCTTTCGAACTCAACCCGCACGTGGCTCGAGCATCTGCCACCCAACACCATGATGGGTGGGAGTCTCTACGACAGTCCTTTGTCGGGAATTTCCAAGGCACCTACACGCGCGCAGGCAACCCCTAGGACCTCCGCAGCTACAGACAGAAGGCGGACGAGTCCCTCCGAGAGTACATTCGTCGCTTCTCTCAGCAGTGCACAAGGCTCCCAATGGCGGCCGACGCGGACGTGATCAGGGCCTTCCTCGTAGGCACGACCTGCAAAAAGTTGGTCCACGAGCTGGGCCGCAGCAACCCTCTCACTACCGAACGACTCCTCGACATCGCCACGAGCTACGCGTCAGGAGAAGAGGCGGTCGGCGCAATATTCCACCCCGATATGGGAAAGGGCAAGGAAGTCGAGACCTCCGGCGAAGGCAGCTAGAACCGCGCCTAGAATAGGAACAAGAAGAAGGGTAAGCCGCAGCGTGGCGGCGGCGACAACCTTGTCGCAGCGGCAGACCGCAAGCCTCTCCGTCCCCAGGGCAGGAAGAATGTGGGAAAGTTTGATGACATGCTCACAAAGTCGTGCCTGTATCACAATGGGCCGGTCAAGCACACTCTCCAGCAGTGTGACATGATGGCCAGATAGTTCAAGGATGCCCCCGACGAGGACGAGACAAAGGAATCAGAAGGCCAGGACAGGGACGGGGGTCGCGAAGACTCCTACCCCCACATCAACAAGTGCCTCATGATCTTCGCAGGCCTAGAGGCCTACAGCTACAAGCGCCGAGAGAAGAAGGAGCGGCGCGAGGTCTTCGCTGTCGCCCCGGCAACTCCGGCCTTTCTCGACTGGTCGGAGCCCGACATCATGTTCGGCTGAGATGACTATCCGAGACACATTCCCCACCCGGGTCGTTATCCACTCGTCGTGGACCCGATCATAGGAAGTGTGCGCTTCACCAAAGTACTGATGGACGGGGGCAACAGACTCAACATCATGTACTACAATGCCTTCGAGGCCCTCGGTCTACGTAGGGAGAAGCTTCGATTCTCGAGGGCTCCCTTTCAGGGAATCATCCTTAGGAGACAAACAGTACCCCTGGGGCAGATCGTCCTACCCGTCACATTCGGGGAGCCGGACAACTTCCGGACCGAGTATCTCACCTTCGAGGTCGTGGCTTACCGAGGGACTGACCACGCAGTGTTGGGGAGGCCGTGCTACGCAAAGTTCATGGCCGTTCCCAACTACACTTACCTCAAGCTCAAGATGTCGGGGCCATATGACATCATCACAGTCTCCTCCGATGTCAAGGTGGCACACAAATGCGAGGTGGACTGCTGCGAGAACGCCATGGTTGAGGTGCACAGCGAGGAGCTGGTGACAGCGATCGAAGCCGCTAACAAGATGGACGTCGACCCCTAGAGCATGAGGAGCTCGGACGCCCATGGCACCAACAGCTATGTCACTTTTCTATTATTTTCTAGTATACCTATCACCATGTACATACGCATGTAATCTTTTCTTAAGAGCAAAAAGCTCGAGGAATAAAAACGCGGGAACTCCCGAGCCGACCGCTTAGCAAGGTGCACTCTCGGTGCGTGCCAGAACACACCTCGCTCGGGGTCTGGGAAGGGGGTAACCCCCTGTCTTTCACTCAAAAAACATTTTCTCTCAAAATTGCTTTGCCAAACCCGCTAGGCGAAAGGCCGATCTCCCCCACCGAGAGAAGAGATCTCACCGGACCGTGCCAAAGGGCCGCGAAATACTCTAGCTCCCCGGAGCCAAGTATCTCGACCCGACCTCACACCCGAAAAGATCAAAGCTCCTCCCAGGGAAAGTCGGGCAAGTAGCCCAAGCAAAAGGCAAATGCAAAAACCAACAAGCAAACAAATTTAAAATGAGCTCACCAAAGAGCTATTAAAGTTGTCTAAAGCCCTCCCGGGGCACAACACAAGATAACTTAGTTCGTTTGTTACAAGGGTCCTCGGCCCTGAACTTTGACCACGCAGGGTCACTCCTCCGGCAGCGGGAACACATCGTCGTCAAGCTTGGCGGCCAGGATCGCTGCAGGTTCCTCCGCGTCGGCCTCAATCTGATCGAGCAAGTCCTCTGGGGCGTCTGGGAGTACCCTTCGCTGACGAGCGCTGGAGTCACCGCGTCGTAGAGGTAGGCGGCGATGGCCATCATGCAGTGGACCCCGATGCCTAGGGCCTCCCGGATCCGAGCTTCGCCCCGCTCCTAGAGCAGGCCGAAGCGGGTTCTGGCCGCTGGCGGACCACCCTCGACGGCTACCACGCTGAAGAGGTTGCACACCCCATGCACGGCCTCCCATAACGCCTATGCCTCCTGCGCGCCGACCTGCAATGCTGAAGCAACAGAAAGGGGATCTCAACCTCTGAACAAATGACACGCAATGCCAAGGCAGACGGGCAGGCGGAGGAAACATACCTGAGTTCTCCCCCTCCAAACCGTTCACTATCGCGTGGAGCTGTGAGGCGACTGTTGTCAACTCGCCGACCCGGGCGGAGAACTCCAAAATCCTCTGGTCGGCGTCAGCATTGCACTCGCGCGTCCGGTTGGACAGGTCCTCGAAGCAGAACACGGCGCCATCTCTCTCTTGGCGGATGGTGTCACGCTGGCGCTGCATGGTGTCGCGCTCCTCCTCCACAGAGCCCAGCGCCGAGACGGCCCGGCGCCGCGCTTCCGCTTCAGCGTTGCGGTCGGTCGTCAGGCGCTCAACTTCAACCTGACGTGACGCGCACTCGTCCTCCAGCATCTGGCAGATGTCCTCAGCATCGGTACGGGCCATGTCCCGCTCTCGCTCGACCCGCTCGAGCGTCTTCCTCCCTCGCCTCCAAGGCCCTCAGTTGTTCCTCTAGCTCGACCACTCGGCTGTGAACAGTCAAGAGGGTCTCGGCTACATCAGTATCCCCAGCAGCTGCCCACGACCCGGGGTCCCACCGCCCAACCTCACGGCAGAGGAACTCTGAAGGACCGAGAACGGCGACTAGAGGGGGGTGAATGGGAGCCTCAAATTTCTCTCAAAATATTCGGGCCACACTTCCCTAAACCAGCTCCAGCAAGTAAGCTAACTCCACAAGCAAGATCACGACCCTATAGATGGTGGATACCTTTGGTGATGACCAAGAGGTACAACGGATCTTCCGGAAACCAAAGACTCAAACCAAGACACCGATAGTGAAGCTCTCACACCCTTAGAGAGAAGAGAAGAGGGCTCACCCAAAATTACTTATGAGAACTGGTCTCACAAGTGCTTCATCAAGTTCCCTGCGTGATTATGAAACCAACGCAACAAACGGAACTCAATTCGGAGTCCGGACGAGGAAGAAACAACCAAAACAGTGATCAACAGTGACCACAGGACCACTTGCTATAGTCCGGTGGTAAGGTCCGAAGCGGAGGTCCGGAGCTAGGTGCGTTGATGTAGTTTTTCGGCTGTACCACAGGACCACTCGCTATGGTCCGGTGCTATGGTCCGGTGGGTGGTCCGGAGGGTGGTCCAATGCTTTTTCTTCTCAAAAACAGCCCACGCAGTGAGCTCCCAACCTCCGGACTAGTGGTCCGACGGTACCACAGGACTAGTCCGGAGCTAGGGGTTGCTCTGCAGACTTTTGGCCAGACCACCGGACCACTCGCCTATGTTCCCGAGCCTTGTCCAAAGTGGTCCGGAGGGTGGTCCGGAGCTCAAGAATAGCGCACAAAAAACCCACGAAAACCGATTTCACTCTGCCAAATCTTCCCAAAACTCAACCAAATGAACTCCAACTGCAACCAAACTTTGTAGGCATGATCCTTTTGCAGTTGGGGAGCTATCCCAAAGAAATCATCGCTCAATTTGGAGAGGATAAATGGGAACCCTCGGATTTGGGGGAGAAAAGGCAAAACGAAGAACGCCGCAAAGAAATCGCCCGATCTACGCACTCGTGAGGTTTGAGGTGAATTCCTTCGGTGCAAAGATTGTTCTCACGAATACGAACAACTTGGTTCAAGTGGATTTTGCAAAGCTCCTCTCAACAAAGAGAAATCAACTCGGGAAAAAAGAGAAAAAAAAGCAAAACGCGAAGAACACAAGCAACCGGGGAAACTCGATCAAGAAACTAACCGTGCCATGGCACTCAGAGAGTCGGGCCTCCGATTCCCATCAAAAGATTCGAGTTCTTACAGAGGTTGGTGAAATCAACCTAGGAATCTCATGAACTATAGAGAGGGTAGAGAGAGAGAGTTGGGGCAAATGATTAGGGTTCAAGAGATGGGATGAGGGATACCCTTCATCCCCTACTTAACGGGCTTTGGCTATTTCCCAAAGACCCCCTAGATACATTGAGTGAAACTACCTAGTCCAACTGATTGCAGTCCCAAGCTTCTGGAATAATATATCCCGCATTTTGAATGGACGCCCGTTCTTGTCGGAGTTGTCGTCGCCTCGACGTAACATCCAGGATCCCGCTTCCTCAGAAGCTCCGCCTAGTTTTCAGGCCCAAACCCAGGAAACTCGCCACCGTAGCTTTGGGCTCAACTACCAAACCCCGAGTTTTGCGCCCAAACTGGAACCGACGCAGATGGTTGAGTCCAAACCATCAAACCACTCGACGCGAGCCACCTGTCTCGCCCGTGACTCCGAGTCCCTGACCTCCTCGACTCGCATGTCCACCGCTGACTCGCGACTCGGTCTACTCCAGTGCAACTAGCCGCCAAAGACACAGCTAGTTCGCCGGCGCCCATGGTCCCTCAGTCCGAGCCTTGCTTCCGCCCTTCACCGCTCTCAGTCCATCGGCACGACAAGCCTCTACTCGACCTTCTCCACGCATTGACCACTATTACTAGGCATAGCACCTGCACACCACAAGCTGATAGACAGGCACACATTTGCTTTCACAAAGGGTTAGGGTAAGCCACTCAAATTGAAACACTCAAGTGTTGGTCAATCACTCATCATCAAAGTTGAACATACATGGGTACTTATCCACCATGTTTTCGCAAACTCGGACTTCTCGGCGCTCGTCGCCATCAGGATCTGCAGGGAAAGGGATGTCAGGAAGTCGACCGAAACAAAAGAAACAACTCTTACGTTCAGATGGCTCCTCACATTGCCATGATGAGAGACATCATCGTTGAGCGACGCGACTGACCGATGAAGCTCCTCCACCGCACGCGCCACGCGGCGGCCATGCTCCCGACGAGAGCTCGCAACACGTTGCCAGTGTTGAAGTTCTCGCTGGTCATCCAGCATGAACACTGGCTCCCCCGGGTTTTCCCGGTTGACCCACACGATCGGGTCAGCATCCCCAAAGGAGTGGCGGTCAGCGCCAAGTCGGCGAAGGGCCCCAGGAGCGGTCTCTCCAACGGCGCCAGCCGGCGGGCTCTGCGAAGTCAGGCTAGATTGGGGGAGAACAACTTTCGACGCTCGCGCGGCCGCCAACTCCTCCTCTGTGAACGACCGGGGGACTCTCACGTCACGAGGTGACCCGCCACAGGGAGGGGGGCCATCCGGATGTCACGCCTCCCCCGCGTCGGCCGTTACCGCGACGTCCCCCAGCATCGCGTCCGTCTGGACCTCCTCAACGTCCATAGCCACGGTGACGTCCGGGCCACCCTCCTCCCTAGAGTCGTCGACGACTACCACCTCCTGGGAAGAGGAGGGCACGACGACCGCGGGGCCAACGTCAGCAGGAGTCTATGACGTCGCGCCAACCATGGTGGCATCGTTCAGGGTCGGTCATCTCCCGGTCCCTGCGGCACCCGACGAACCTGTGGCCAAAGTTGTGACGTTCCGTCCTGGACCAACCAGAGGCACATCCCAGCGCAGTCTCTTCTAGCCCGCGTATTCGGGGCTCCTGACGGCCCTGCGACATCCAGCCCGTGTTCACCACACAAACAACCGACCACATTTATAAAACGGAGAAGGACACCACGCAGAGCAGGCTTACCGTGGGGAGAAGACGCGGCCACGTTTTGGTAACGACCCCATTACGCCACGGCTCGAGGACCCCAAACCGCCGCTCCGCTCGCCGTCCCCACCCCCCGCGGGCGGGACAGTTAGAGTGGAGGCCGAGGAACCAGTGACGGTGCCACCCCCGAAACTACCAGGGACCAGCTGTGCACCGATCACCCTCACCGGCACCACCTCCACTGACGGTGCGGTCCGAGCCGGCCGACGCATCGGTCCCACCGTCCGAACCGCAGGGACCACCTCGGACAGAGGATGCCTGTCCTCGTCGTCGTCATCATCGTCGTCCTCCCTGATGTCCTCCCAGTCCAAGTCCGCCGGCTGCAGGGAGACACAGCCCATGTTCCCCACGCCTTGCCCCGGTGGAGCGGGAAGAGGCGCGGCCACATGGCGAGCCGTTGAGAGGGGCCCCTACAAAATAAGCGCAGATGGTGCACGAATTAGTACCGCCAAGAAAAGAAGGCATGGGGAAAAGATACTACAGCACGGTCCCGACGTACCAGCTTGACGAAGTGGAGGTCAGGGCGCATCGGCGGACAACGGTAGACACCATCTTCGTTCAAGGTGTCCCCGAGCAGCCCCCGGGCGACGTCAATCGCGTCCTCCAGCCTCAGGTCCACCTCTGCCATGGCGGATCCCCCGCGCGACGCCCCGGGCGCCATGTCGTTCAGCGGACGCACCGGTGCCATAAGCGGGAGCACCCGACACTGTAGTAACTGCGCGACAACCCCGGAAAGGTTCAGCTCCTGGTCGCAAAGCCGGCTCAGGCTCTGGAGGTAGGACGCTATCCCCGAGAGCTCCTCCGAGGACAGGTCGTCGTTCCACCTCGGGGGCTCTTTGGCAAAACGCCGCCCCGTGTATTCAGGGAGTGGCGCCTCGGGGTGGTTCCTAACGTAGAACCACTGCGAGTGCCACCCCCGGTTGGACGAACTCATTCACCCAAGCATGTAGAGATGGGAGTTGGCGGAGCGGAGGCTGATGGTGCACCCCCCCCTCGACGCCACCCATCTCACCCCTCCAGAATAGAGGAGGAACATCGTCGCCTTGAAAAAGAACCTCCACAGGTTGTAGTCCGGCTCCGTCGCCAACATCCCCTCTGACATGGCCACGAAGGCCGCGAGATGGAGGACGGAGTTAGGATTCAGATTGTGGAGCTCAATCCCATAGTGGTGAAGGATCCCCCGGAAGAAGCGAGACGGCGGCGTCCCAAACCCGCGCTCGTGGAATGGAATAAAGGAGACCACGTACCCGCTTGGCAGATCCGACCTATCGACGCTGGTGGGAACAATCCATTCGACGTCATAGTTGGCGGAGAACTCGGGGCGCAGCAGCCCCGTGTCCACCAAATCCAGCGCTCACTCATACTCAGCCTCGCATCGAGGCCAGCTCCTCTCTAGAGGTACTCCGGCCATCAGAAACTTCCTCGAGAAGCGGCGTGCGGCTCGACGCGGTACATGGCTAGCACGGAGGTACCGTGACGCAAACCCTAACTTTGGAGGATTTGGCGCGAGCAAGACGAAGCGGCCAAGGAGGTGAACAGTGCAGGCTCACGAGGGGTGACACGACGCACAAATACGTATAAGGGGCCGAAAGGTGGAGCGGCGCCTCCACGGCTCCCCACGCCATGCCGTGATCCCACTACACGAGTTGCATTAAACGCGGCCGCTCGGCTACGCCGTTCCCACTGTTGCTGGAATATCGGGAGCCGTGCGTGCTGTCGCAGGTAACTGACACCGCCTGACTTCTCTCTCACTCCAAATCCCGCCTCCTGTACCTATCATCAGTATAGGATCCACCCCAGGCCAACCACGCCGCGCACGCAAGATCTTTTCTGTATGTGTCCCCAGCACACTGCAACAAAACCTCCGGCTCGTCCGAGCTCGGCCAACAAACGCGAGGATCGGAGGGACGCACATGTGGCGCGACCAGCGCCGACGACCCATGGTCCCAGGTAAGCCGAAGGGATAGGGGCTATAGACGCCCCGACGGCCCACTACGGTCGAGAGAAATGAAGGCCGACTCAACGGGGTTCGAAATGGCCGTCTCAGGACGACAGAGCGAGGGGCGAATAGGGAATGGACACGCTAGCTGTCATTAGCCTGGCAATTGGATGCTAAGGTCATTCCCAGATTTTGTATTTTAGTCCGTCTTTACGGATGATTGGTTCATGGGGTGAGCCACGACATGGGCCACAAGCCGGAACCCCAGCGAACGGGAACCGAGCTCCTCACTCAAATTTGCCTGTTATCACCTCAATGAGCATCCATGGTTCGTCCGCCTTGAGGATAGCATGGTCCAGATCATCTTCCCCCATCTCGCGGAGAGATGCGCAGGGACCGCACGAAAAGACGGCACAGACCCGAGATGCTTCCCTACACCGAGTAGAGACTCGGGGGCTGCCGCCGCACCCCTCCTACCAGTTCTAGCAACTGGATAACGGAGAGAGAAAAGGAGGCACCATGCCTCACCCGTCAGAGCTCCGCACAGGTAAACACAGACACCTTTTTTCATTTCAGATCCACATATATATTGATCTTTGCAGGGGTTACACGCTCTCTAACAGGCACAAGGGGATAAGCCCGATCATCAGACCCCAAAAACACGAAAACGTTTACAAGGTAGACTGAAGGGAAATCCCAGGCCAAAGGGCCAAAAGCTAGGGGTGCCCAAAGGGCACCTACACCAAATACCTCACCACCGTCCGACCAATCTCATATCCAAGTCAGGCAACCCAGCCACAGGGCTCGGGAGGAATTTTCCTAAGGTACAAGATCGCCTCGGACGGCGGCGCCACGACCCACGGGCCCCCTAGACCAGGCATGCTGCAGCTGTGGGATAACAGTGGCTGCCTCGTCTTGAGGAAACCCTAGGCCGCGTCCCTCCTCCGGAGGCGGTTGGGCACTTTACAGCTAAGTCTCCCTAGCTGCTCCGCGATCGAGGACGCCATTGGCAAGTGGCTCCGAGCCCGCCGTGCATCGACATCTCTGAGCCCACGTATCCCGCCAACGGCGGCATCACCATCAACCAGCAGTCAAGGATGAGCCAACTCCTAGAGTCATTCGAAAACCGCAACGACTTTTGCAGTGGACACATCCTTGACTTCCCTCTGGGGGGGAGGCACATCGTCGCTCCCCGGAGGCGGAGAGCAGGATCCAACCGAAATGATGGAATCCACACCTTTCGCTCTCCGGGAGCAACTCGTGCAGGGGGAGGTGACACCTCTCTTCCGCTCGGTGGCCAGGATAAAAGGCGGCCATGCGCACCACGCAGAGCTTTCTGTGAATCCATCCACTGGGTGAAGAGAAATACCCACACCCCCGACGCAGAACTTCCTTTGAACCTGGTGCTGCTCTCAAAATGCCACCCGCCAGGGCGACTCAAGGGACTCTCCGACGAGGCCTCGGAGGAAGAATCTAGGGAAGGCCATACTGTGTGGATGTGAATCTGCCCACAGGCGGTCTCCCCTATTTATATCCTGACAGGGCACTCACGCGACAGTAGGACCGTGAATCTATAGCAACTCCTCCCAACCACGCCGCACTGTGCGACAGCACCCACTTCGAGAGGGTGCAGCGGGGCTATAAATGGACAGGCAGACGGGTGGCTCAGGTCGTGCCATTCGAAGTCTTAACCACAGAGCAAGTGACGCTCTGGCGCCGTTCCTCGAATAGGAAAGACACGGCACGTGCACTTTTGGGCCACGGGGGGGGGGGGGGGGGATGGGGCGCAGTCAGGCCCCGAAACCCAACAAACATATCTTTGACTGGTCAATCGCCCGTACATGCCGAAAGATAGCACGGCGCAGTACCGACTCGTCATCTCAGGGCACGGTAGCCCGAGGCCAACAGTGCAACCCGCAGCAGGGTTGGCATGCAGCTAGAGCTCTTGCTCTGACGTACAAAGCAGACCACTCCCTCCCCGCCTCGTGAGGCAGGCGAAGGGTCAAGCACTGTGCAAGGTTTCCGAATAAGCCCTCAGGAGGAAATATCTCCCCCCTAAGGCCTCGGGGGCTATACCCAGCGGGTGCCCTCGCGTGCACCCACCGGAATCCACAAAATCTAACAAAACCACCATAAGCGCTCTCAGAAGCCTCCGGTGTAGTCCTTCACTACATCGAAGGCTCGGGGGCTGCTGTCGGATACCTAGAAATAGGGTACCCAATTTACCAGACTCCACAAAAACAAAATCATCATCAGGGGCTCTTCCGCCTCGCTCGAGACAAGGTGGCGTCATCCGAGACGTCATCAACCGTCAGGGGCTCCTCCGCCTAGACCGAGCCAAGGTGGCGTCATCCAAGACGTCATCAACCCTCGGGGGCTCCTCCGCCTCGCCTGAGCCAAGGTGGCGTCATCCGAGACATCATCAACCCTCGGGGGCTCCTCCGCCCCGCCCGAGCCAAGGTGGCGTCAACCGTGACGTGGTCAACTCTCGGGGGCTCTTTCGCCTTGCCCGAGCCAAGGTGGAGATGCCCGTGACAACATCTACCCTCGGGGGCTCTTCCGCCCCGACCGAGCCCAGCAAACGTCATCCGTGACATCCCTCGCCCTCAGAGATCTCACCGCCATACACAGCCTAGGGTGCCCTAGCCCATATAGTCAAAAGGTCCACAGTCTCCTCCGTCCTCATGCATGGGGCTTAAGGCATGAGTCACAATGCCGACCTCTGTTCACCCTGCGGTACAAGGTTTTGTGCTGCCTAAACAACGACTTCTACGCGTTCCATCCACGCCATGTCTCCGACGGACACCCCAACAGGGATTAGGGCGTCATCAACCCTATACGACGGAACACGGGGGTGCCTGGTCCTGTGCGACAACCTCCGCCCATGCCCAGAAAAGGGGACAGCACGGTTCCCGGTCACAAGGTGCTTGGCTACAGCACAACAAGGACGAATAGGACTCGGACATGTGTCTACTGGCGCCATCTTCCTCAGGAAGGAAGACAGGATGAAGACATTGCCCTCCCTCGGCAGCAGCCCAAGTCGGGCCCACGATCACTCCCCCTCTCTCTACTGTACTCCTCCATCTCTCCTTACGTATAAAGGGAGGGAATGGACCCCCAATCTAGCTCTCTCGACATCCAACATTCATTCACACACACTCAAACCCGCACACACACGAGCACCCACCAGAACCAAGAACCTCATACGCACGAGACCTGGGAAGGCGCTTCCCTCTCTCACCAAAGCTTGTAGCTCCCCTCTACGAGCTCTCCACGCTCGGTAATACGACCCCGCAACACACTGGATGTAGGGCGTTCGTGCCCGAACCATTATAAACCTCTGTGTTCTCCGAGCATAACCATCCAAACTCCGACACGCTTATAAATTTACTCGTTGGCCGTCTAGACCCCGCCATTTTAGACACCGACACATGGTGGCTTCGATTTCGTGATTGTGTCCCCGTTTTGCTTGTGTTCTTCGTGTTTTGCCTTTGCTCTCTCTTTTTCCCGCGATGATTTCTCTTTGTAGGGAGTAGCTTTGCAATATCCGTTTGAACCAAGTTGTTCATATTCGTGAGGAGCTTCTTTGCACTGAAGGAATTCTCCTCAAACCTCACGAGTGTGTAGATCGGGCAATTTCTTTGTGGCGTTCTTCAGTTTTCCCTTTTCTCCCCCAAATCCGAGTGTTCCCGTTTATCCTCTCCAAATTGAGTGATGATTTATTCTGGATAGCTCCCTAACTACACTAGGATCATGCCTACAAAGTTTGGTTGTAGTTGGTGATCATTTGATTGAGTTTTGGGAAGATTTGGCGGACTGGATTCGATTTTCGCGAGGTACAGAGGTTCTGCTCGAGAGCGTCGGACCAGGCGTCAGATGACTTTCCCTTAGCTCTGGACCATAGCAAGTGGTTCGGTGGTCTTGAATAGTGTACGTGTCAAGCAGCGAAGGGCGTTGGACCACTGTTGGCACTAATTATGACCCACTTTTATATAACTAAACTGTTGCCAATAACTCAGGATCAAGGATAAAACAATCATCACATCAACATTCTTTATTAAATAACGAGTTCCACATGTCCATGAATATTTTAATACAGATATAAAGAAATGGGACAAAAGAGACCCAGTGGGACCCACATAGGGGGTCGGCTGACCCCACTATGGACCCACCAGGTTTCTTCCTCGACCATGATCCAGGAGAAACACTTGAGAGTGATTATCAACCATCAGATCACCTTGTGTTTTCACCCAACGGCTCACAAGCAATATACAAGGATTCATGGGCCCACACCAAAGAGATCAACATGACAAACACTTCAGAACGAGCAACTACTCCACATGATAGGTGGGACCAGCACTAGGATGGACGAGGTGGGCCAGGGACCCATACGGTCATTCGGCCGAACCCCCCGTGGGCCCACCTGGCCCCTACTCAGACCCTGATCAGTGGGGCCACACCCACAAGGCCAGGGGATGGCCCACTGGCCATAGGGTGGTTCGGCCGAATCACCCACATGCTCGGTTGGGTCCCCCTCAACCGCCATAATAAAGCACACATGTTGGAAATCCAATTCGTCCATTCTAGGCGGTTGTATGGCGGTTTGATCCAAGGGAGGAGGATTGAGGCTCCTTGGATCGATGACGTCGCGCTAGAGTAGCCCCTACTCCACCCCCACTATATATAGAGGCCTAGACCTGCCTCTCTAATCATGATGTAATCCATACAAACCACTGTTGTTATCAAATGGAGATCAGTCTAGTAGTGTTCTCTAGTGTGGGAGTTAGAGTTGAGTTGAGCTTTGCTCGGGCTTTCCGGAGTTGTCTTCCCGGAGGATGTGGTATAAGCTCTTGTATCTTTTCCCTTTTGTAAGACTTTACTTATTCAATATAATATTCCTTCTTTACTTTACTTGGTCTTTACTTTGTGCAATATTATACTTGCTATAGTATTGTTGTGGTCTATCTTGTCAATTAGTTGTTATAAACTAGATTGACATCCTTGTGGCCTTTCCTGTATGCAATCATCACCTGTTATAGGGTGCTCTAGTTGTCGTATACATGATTAGAGTAGTAAGAATAGGTGTAAGCGTGGTGTTTATACTTAATCTCACCTTTGGTTATCGGTTGTTGCACGGATTGTTTGTGGTAGCTAGCAAGAGGTGACAGCCTTGTCTAGTCGTTGTATTCCACCACGTGTTTATAGGCAAGTTCTTAAAAGATAAGGCCCCCGTAAAAGAGGGCGCGGTCCGGTAGGAGTTTTGTCCTCCTACTAATCTATCCCCTCACCTAGCATACTTGTATTGAGGAATCAATCGATGTTTGTCTCAGCTGAGTGCCATAGTTAAAGCCACAAAGGTAGAGTTGGAATCACAGGAGTCCTTTGCTCTCTCATTGTCCTCCCACATAGTTATACTCAGTAGTCATCTCTTACTTATCCTTACCAGTTTGTTACATCATCACCTTCCTATCATTATATCGATTACCCCCTTACACTAGTTGCTACTAAATTGAGGTGATCTCTAGGATCTCTCTTTTATTATCGTTTCTAGCTTTGCTTTCCTTTGGGAGAATATAAATACGATACCCCGGAATACTCCGAGGTGAAGTGCTACAACGTTATAATCTGTGCGCTTGCGGATTTATCCAATAGTCATAAGAAATACCAACAAGCATTTCTGGCGCCGTTGCCGGGGAAAGCATAGCCTAGAAATTTTAATAGAATTGAATCTAGAGTTTACTATCAAATAGTTGTAGGGGCTTACCCCTTTCCTTTGTTTTTCTTAATTGTGAAGCAAGGCATTGTATGAGTGAGTTCCAGTTTCGAGCAACCACTTTTGAAAATCCTAAGAGTTTTCGAAGAAACTCTAGACATCGTCTAGTGTCTCCTCGAAGGCCCGACTCGAACTCAGATCCACTCAAGGAAGGAGGTTCCACTTCGTCTATCAAGCAAGCTATGGCTCAAGAGGCTATTTTCGACTTCTCGGCTCCTTCAGTCGCTCACGTGGCCCAAGGACCAGACGTTAATACAGGGGTGCTACCTTCAAGCTGCAGCCAGCTTTGATCAACTTAGTACAAACCATTCCTTTTTGCGGGAAGTCCCATGAGGATGCTAATGCACATCTCCAACACTTCTTGGAGGTAAGTGGCACAATTTCCATTAAGAATGTAGCACCAGATATCATTCGTCTCTGCCTTTTCCCGTTCTGATTGCTCGGAAAGGCGAAGCAATGGTTCTATTCTCATTCTGAGGAAGTTGCCACTTGGGAGAAGTGTACCAATGCATTTCTCAAGAAGTTCATTCCGATGGGCAAAACCACCTCCCTTCGTGGAAGAATTTCAAGTTTCCAACAACAAGCGGACGAGACTATTCCCACAGCATGGGAACGTCTCCAGGAGTACATTCGGGAATGCCCTCATCATAGAATTCAAGATTGGCTCCTGATTCAAGGTTTCTACTATGGGTTAACACCAATGACCCGTAGTCACCTTGATGCAGCCGCAAGAGGAGCATTCACTTCACTCAATGTCACACAAGCCAAAGATCTCATAGAGAAGATAGTGACAAATCAAGGGTGGAAGGATGAAAGTCTCCCAATTAAAAAGAAGAGTGCAGAAACCATTCATGAAGTCAGTGCACTCTCCACCAGTATGGATCTCTTAATGAAGAAACTCGAAGATAGAACCAACTTCAAGAAGGATAGAGAAGCCATCCAATACTATGCCTCCACACGGGCTAACAAGGCTAAAGAATGGTGTGAGGTATGCAGTGGAAATCATTCGGGAAACAATTGCCCGAAACAATCGAAGGCGTGAGCTTCATCAACAACAATGAGAATCGACCTCATCAAGCTGGATCGAAGCCTCGACCCTCTTCTCAAGATAATGAAGGTAAAAGCTTTAATAATTTTAATCAACCTTCATTCAAAGATCTTGTCTTAAGCCAAGCTAGGATTAATGAAAGTTTAAATAGTAAACTAGCTACTAATGATAAGACCCTTGAAACTTTAAACGATAAAATGAATGACTTAGCCTCTGTTGTAAAGAGTCAATCAAACTTCAATAATATGATAGAAAGAAAATTGTCTCAATTGATATCTTCTGCTCCATATCTGGGTAAATCCAAAAAAGTCTCTTGTATAAATGCGGTGACCACGAGAGGGGGTAAGACCACTCGCGATCCACGACATCCTAACACTTCAGGCAAAACGACTAAGGAAAAAGAAGTTGAAGCAGAAGAACAACAGGAGGAAGAAGAAGAACTTGCACCAGATCAAGTTTTTTGGGAAAACAACCCCACATGAGTACTACGACACAAACGTACTACTACCATTTCCACGCAAGCCAAAAAGACAATCTTCAGATGATCACTTCGGGAAATTCGTTGAGGTAATTCGTCAATTATATGTCCATATACCCCTACTTGATGTAATGCAGGTCTCTACCTATGCCAAGTATTTGCGGGATATCCTCAACAACAAAAGGCCGTTACCCACCACTGAAGTCATCAAGTTAACAGAGGAGTGTAGCGCAGCTATACTCAACCAGCTGCCTTTGAAGAAAAAGGACCTAGGGTGTCCTACCATTGATTGCTCCATCGGGACCCAACAATTCGAGCATGCCCTCTGCGACTTGGGAGCAAGTGTCAGCGTCATGCCAAAGGTAGTTTTTGATAAATTAACTCATACTACCTTGTCCCCTACACCAATGTGCTTGTAGTTAGCGGATCAATCAATTCGCTACCCCGCGGGGATCGCTGAAAATATTCCCGTTAAGATACGAGAATTTTTCATCCCCGTGGATTTTGTGGTGTTGGATATGGAGGTAGATAAAAAGACCCCACTCATCCTAGGAAGACCATTCCTCAGCACCGCCAATGCACACATCGATGTAGCAGCCGGAGAAATTCAATTCAACATCAATGGAACCAAGGAGACATTTCACTTCAAGCCAAAAATCGAGCAATGCTCCATAGTCAAGGTATTAGAATGCGACCCATGTGTCAATTATACTTACCTGGCAAAATTGAAGCAACAACCTCGGGCGAAAACCAAACGGGTATGGCGGAAGAAGGTAATCAAGCCATGCACTACTCCACCTCAAAAACCTCAAAAGCAAATTCAACGGGAAAATGAGGAGGACGACCCTACTTCATATAATTGAAAGCATGGTTTCATAAAAAGATAAGTTTTCTTTCTTTCTCTTCTTCAATTCATGAAATCTTTTTATAATATAATCATGTCTTTTAATTCTACAAAATAATCATGTTTAGCTATCATAAAATTGGAAAATACAAAAATAATAAATTTTTAATTTTTCTTGTCCACAAAAGTTGGCATTGAGTTTAATTTAGCATAGGAGGTTTAGCATCTTGACACTAGGTCCATTTAGTGGACCTTGTGGTTCGGCCGAATGGGCCCACAGGCCCACTGCCTCTGCGCTTGCGTACATTGTGATTCTCTGCCTTGGAGCAAAAATCCAAGCTCCCCTGATCACTATAGGATTTGGCCGAATCCTCTTTCTCTCCTTTCCTCTCCTCTTTTCTCCACCTCGAGATACTTCATGTTTGATTCCCAAACAAATGAAGCTAGGAGCCAAAGAGGACATGCTTTGACTCCTCCCATCACCTCCTTGCTCCCCTCCTTCTCTCTCTCCATGCCATGCACAAATGTTGTCCTTTGCATTTTTCACTCCACCGTGAAGCATCTTGGCAAGAGACATTTTCTAATCTATACAATCCAAACTACCACTCATCTCTTCCAAAAATAAGGAGATTGTCATCACCATACCTATTTTTCTAATCAATCCTAATTTTCTACTTTATCCATCTCAAGAAGTTTGACACTAATCTTTAGGAGTTTAAAACACTCCTATCATCACCAAAACTTCTTGATCATGCCAATTTAGCAAATGAACATCCCATTCTCTCCAACCACTCAAAACCAAAAGAAGAAGCATATCTGGTCTTTTTTCAGGCATAACAACATGACCCATGTCCTCTCCTTGCTCTCCACTACCTTCACTTTGGCATAGAGCACCAAAGCATCCAAAGATGCATTCGGCCGAATCAAAGAGGAGGCCACTCCTCTCAATTCTTGTCTGGCATCTCCTCTATGCCACTACCTTGCAAGAAGGACATGCAAGGGCCACATGTGGTGTTCGCCTGAATGGGCCCACACCCCCATTTGCTCTCCCCTCTCTTCTGCTATATGAACACGAGTAGAGTCACTCCTTTAGACACGCACTCTCAACCACAGCAGCTCACAAAGCCAGAAATCCATTTCTTCGTTTAGCGTCACCGCTAATCAAGCAAAGATTTCTAGCTTAGTTAGCTAGGGTGATACAATGAAGTCTATCAAGAAAGCAATCCAAAAAGCTCGCGACTCGGTTAGTGGGAGTTCATCCAGAAATTCTCACAGAGGAAGCTCTTCCCAAAGCACCGATATTATGTCCATTGACTCACAAAGTTCAGTGCATATGTCGGGTGCCACAGAAGGCATGACCAATAGTGCTAGCCATGATGATGTTGAGCAAGAATATCATACTGCCGGTCATTATGAGTCGGCCGACAATTCGGAAGAACAACCATCAAGAATCACTGATCCTGAAACCGGAATCTAGCTCACACCGCATGAGATGGTCATCTTCAACACCTTGAAAGACTGCGACTACGAGCACACCAAGGTAATTGATCATAATCTCTTAGGTAAAATGGGTTTAGATGAAGATTTTAATGAAGCTTTTAGAGCTATAGGTTGGACCCGTGAGTTTTGGAATATCACTAGCGACCCAGGAAGTAAACTGTTAACTCTAGAATTCCTAAGTACAGTTAGCACTAGTCCCAAAAAATTACTTTTCGATTGCTTAATCATCCGCTATTCTTCACTTGGAAAGAATTTAGTCGTGTTCTTGGTTGTAAAGAAAAATGTGTTGTTAATCTTGAGTTTGCCACCTTGGATTTAATAAACAAGAATTTTGGAAACTCATCTCTGGAAAGAATAATGCTAGAACCCCACGAACAAGTGAAATTCATAATCCTACTTTACGATTCATGCATCGTTGGATAGGAATAACCTTGTTCCCTAGAGATGATGTAAGGCCTGTATCAAATGTTGAGATGAGGTTACTTTATGCCATGGTGAATAAAATTCAAGTTTCTCCTGTTAGAGCCATGGTACACCATTGGTGCTTAGCCAGTGGTAGAAAAGGTCCTTTTGAGTTCACATCCATGATCACTAAAATCATGAATAATTTGGCCCAGCTCCATGAATACTAGTTTTTCTTAGCTTCACAAAGATCCATGTTAGATTTGGGATATTTTGTGCAAGGCCACAATTTGGCTCAGGGATTGAATGATTCTGTTTTATACCTGAACAATGACCCCTTAAAAAGAATTCAGCTCCCTTGTGAAAGGCTTAAATTGTATAAGTGTAGGAGACTAACCTTTACTACAGAAACACAAGAAGGGCGTAGGAGTTTTGCAAGTAGAAGGGTGACACGTAGCATGGCATATGCTGCACAAGAAGAAGGCACATCTCTAGGCCCATACTTAGTAGACGAATCCATGAGCTCCTCACAGTTCTCCGGCTCAAGTAGTGGATTCCAAAGATCAGCATCGCACACCCAAAGTGCACGACACTCTTTTGCATCTTCTTCGTAGGGACGAGATGACCATGAGCTACGGGTAACTCATGGAGCCCTCTATGACAACGTGGTCCAAAATCAACAATGGGTCCAAGACATGAGAGATTTCCAGAACCAGCAGTGGACCAATTTCTACACCTACTATGGAATCGACCCGACACAATTTCCTCCACAAGGACCATAAAGAAGGTAAGCTTGGGGGAGATTATATCCCCCACTAAGGTAAGCTTTTCAATTCAGCATTTTAATTATGCAAGTTAAATTTCGTAATTTTAATTCCATCCTTTTTCCTTAAAAAAACTAGAAAATTACAAAAACTAAAAATAAATATTTCCCTGTCAAATAATTAAGTTTTATTTCCCTTAAAATAATTTGTTTCATAATTATCTATCTTTCCTGTGGAAATGATGAAGAGTTGCTCTACTAAATGTTCTCTAGTACTTTGTTTACAGCTTGATATTTCTCTAAGTATGAATTACTCGGCTTAAAAGAAAACATCCTGAACCTCAAACTCTTGTGGGTTGCAAATGTTGTAACTAAGTCTAAGTTGTTGTGAGACATGATATGACAAGATGAGAGTTGCTATAATATTGTTCTAAGCAAGAATGATTATCAGAGTTTTATTTATTAAAATGATAAAACAACTTCTTGTTCCTCAATGGTTGAAAATTCCTACCAAAGCCATATACGCTTCTTCATGAGATAAGCTTTCTACGTAAGCTGCTTACTTTGTATTGAGTTTGGTCAAGTTTTGTGACCCTTGTTGAGAGATTTATCATGCTCCCAAGATCAAGATCACACACACACCACATATATATGCTGCTTCTACACTGGAAGTACGCAGAAACATGTCTTACATTTCCAAATAGTTCAAACTCCATGCTCTAAGTAGAATTATCTTCTCTCTCTCTAGTTTATTGCTAATAAATGAGATATATACTATGTAAAAATATTCAAGGACATTTTTTAGTCCTAATCTTTTATGAGCAGTCCAAAGCTCCTCGGAAAAAAAATCAGAATAGCTATGTCTCAAAATAATTTTAGGAAAGAGAGATCATCCACAGATAGGAGTTTTGATCATTCACCATGTTTCCACACACTTGCACATCTTGATCTAAGAGTATGACATTTCTCTCCTTGGATCCGGGATTTGACTTTACAATATATGTAAGGTAAGTTTGCTACATCTTTGATCCCTACCTACAGCTCCACATAAGCTTTTAGAGATAGGATAAAAGAAGGCAAACTTTGATATATGCCTTGGTGAGGAACCATACACCTTTTGAGCGACTTGAGAGTACCATTTGAGGAACATTAAGTTTTCTTTTACAAAACATTGCAAAACCTCCGATATGAAACTTGTGAAAGAATAAGAAAACTAGTGCCCAAGTCAAGTTGTTCTATCTCTCAACCACCCAAGACAAAGGATAAAGCTATAAGCCCCATGGAGGACTAAGGTAATATGGGTGAGTCTTTATTGCTGAATTTTTCATTACAAAAGAGAAGTATGATTGTTGTAAATTTTGTACTCTTGAAATATGAAGCATTGTAGCAACTCCTGATCCACCGTGCTAAGTTTAATTGTTTGCTCGGGATGAGCAAAGGTTCAGCTTGTGGGATCTTGTGGGCACTAATTATGACCCACTTTTATATAACTAAAATGTTGCCATTAACTCAGGATCAAGGATAAAACAATCATCACATCAACATTCTTTATTAAATAACGAGTTCCATGTGTCCATGAATATTTTAATGTAGGTATCAAGAAATAGGACTAAAGAGACCCAGTGGGACCCACATAGGTGGTCGGCTGACCGCACTATGGGCCCACCAGGTTTCTTCCTCGGCCATGATCCAGGAGAAACACTTGAGAGTGATTATCAACCATCAAACCACCTTGTGTTTTCTCCCAACGACTCACAAGCAATGTACAAGGATTCATGGGCACACACGAAAGAGATCAACATGACAAACACTTCAGAACGAGCACACAACTACTTCACATGATAGGTGGGACCAGCACCAGGATGGACAAGGTGGGCCAGGGACCCATAGGGTGGTTCGGCCAAACCCCACCTGGCCCCTACTCAGACCCTGATCAGTGGGGCCACACCCACAAGGCCAGGGGATGGCCCACTGGCCATAGGGTGGTTCGGCCGAATCACCCACATGGTCGGTTGGGTCCTCCTCAACCGTCATATCAAAGCACACATGTTGGAAATCCAATCCATCCATTCTAGGCGGTTGTATGGCGGTTTGATCCAAGGGAGGAGGATTGAGGCTCCTTGGATCGATGATGTGGCGCTGGAGTAGCCCCTACTCCACCCCCACTATAAATAGAGGACTAGACCTCCCTCTCTAATCATGATGTAATCCATACAAACCACTGTTGTTATCAAGTGGAGATCAGTCTAGTAGTGGTCTCTAGTGTGGGAGTTAGAGTTGAGTTGAGCTTTGCTCGTGCTTACCGGAGTTGTCTTCCCGGTGGATCTGGTATAAGCTCTTGTATCTTTTCCCTTTTGTAAGACTTTACTTATTCAATATAATATTCCTTCTTTTCTTTACTTAGTCTTTACTTTGTGCAATATTATACTTGCTATAGTATTGTTGTGGTCTATCTTTTCAATTAGTTGTTATAAACTAGATTGAGATCCTTGTGGCCTTTCCTGTATGTGATCATCGCCTGTTATAGGGTGCTCTAGTTGTCGTATACACGATTAGAGTAGTAAGAATAGGTGTAAGCGTGGTGTTTATACTTAATCTCACCTGTGGTTATCGCTTGTTGCACGGATTGTTTGTGGTAGCTAGCAAGAGGTGACAGCCTTGTCTAGTCGTTGTATTGCACCACGTGTTTATAGGCAAGTTCTTAAAAGATAAGGCCCCCGTAAGAAGAGGGCGCGGTCCGGTAGGAGTTTTGTCCTCCTACTGATCTATCCCCTTACCTAGCATACATGTATTGAGGAATCAATCGATGTTTGTCTCAGCTGAGTGCCATAGTTAAAGCCACAATGGTAGAGTTGGAATCACAAGAGTCCTTAGCTCTCTCGTTGTCCTCCCACATAGTTATACTCACTAGTCATCTCTTACTTATCCTTACCGGTTTGTTACATCATCACCTTCCTATCATTATATCGATTACTCCCTTACACTAGTTGGTACTAAATTGAGGTGATCTCTTGGATCTCTCTTTTATTATCTATTCTAGCTTTGCTTTCCTTTGGGAGAATATAAATATGATACCCCGGAATACTCCGAGGTGAAGTGCTACAACGGTATAATATGTGCGCTTGCGAATTTATTCAATAGTCATAAGAAATACCAAACCCCACCCTGCGGACCACCTTGTTTTTGAGCTTCGGACCATTGACAAGTGGTCCGGTGGTCTTTGATCAGTCTATCGACCACGCATCGGACCACTCGCTTTAGTCTGACGGTGGAGTCCTACGGTCTCGTCCGGAGGCAGGGTGCTTACTGCGTAGTTTTGCGCAGAAACAAAAGTGAGCACCGGACCACCCTCCTTGGTCCGAAGGTACCACCGGACTAGTCCGGAGCAGGTCGTCCGAAGGTCAGGTCCTCCCTACGTGGTTTTGTCTCAGCTGGTGAAGGCATCGGACCAGCCACCGGACCACTGGTCATTGGTCTAGAGGTTCAGGCTGAAGTAGTCTGAAGCCTCCTTTGGTTGCTGTTTTTCTCTGTTTGAGTTGCGGTTTGTTTCTCTGGCTTTATGGCTAGCTCCGCTGTGTTCCAAGGACATCTCCTAGAACATCCACCCACTTTGGGTCGTGAGTCTAGTTCGTGTCTTGGGTCGTGCTTGGGACAAGGGTCAAGATCTTCCGAAACCCCTCTGGTCGCATTTTCCAGTCCTTCCCTTAGTACCAACTAGTATAGAGGGGTAAACGATATATGTGAAAGAAGGGGTTGATGAATGAAGAAACTACGGTAAAAGATACTTAGAACGGACCAGAAAGACTAGCTAGGTGAGAGGACAACGAGAGAGTATACGGACTCCTATGTACTTCACTCTACTTCAATATACTTAGCCAATTAACTAGTCTAAACACTATAGTTTGTCTCCTCAATACAAGTATGCTAGGCGAGGGGATAGATCAGTAGGAGGACAAAACTCCTACTGGACCGCGCCCTCTTCTTATGGGGCCCTTACCTTTTAAGAACTTGCCTAAGAACACATGGTGGGTGTCGACAAAATATGTGTCGCAGTCTACCTAGGGGGTACCCCACGGTAGTAGATTGTTAGGCGGAGGTGTGGCGACGACGATCAAGCGTAACACAGAGAGCGTAGACACGGAGATTTAGACAGGTTCGGGCCGGCAAACCGCCGTAACACCCTACGTCCTGTGTTCATGTGGCTACATTGATCTCGTATATCAGGTTACAAGATCTGTAGATGATCTGAGAGAGGTTATCTGGGGTTTTTCGAGGGGGTCCTTGCTCGCCTTATATTGTCGGGGAGCAGGGTTACAATTTCCATATCCTAACTGATTATGATCGGTTCCCTATAGCAAGAGACCCGAGTCTATCTACTAGGATCTTCCTTGGCGAGCAAGTCTTCTTAGGAGTCCTTAGCGAGCACGATGGGCTAGTTGCGTGCCGCAAGGCCTCATAGGCTGGGCCGTCTCCTGGTCGGCAGGCCCAAGAAGGTACCTGGGGATATGCCAAGGTTATATCCCCAACAGTGGAATACAAAGACTAGACAAGGCTGTCACCTCTTACTAGCTACCACAAACAATCCGTGCAACAAGCGGTAACAAAGGATAAGATGATGTAGAAGCACCATGCTTATACACAACTTACTACTTTGACTATGATCAATAATCAAAGTACCCTATGACAGGCAATGATCGCATACGGGAAAGGCCACAAGGATCACAGACTATGAATGTAAAGGCTATTAAAGAGCAAAAGCATAAAGCAAAGACTATATCTAGTATAGAAATGCTCAAAGTAAATACTAAGTAAAGTAGAGAGAAAGATATATATTGAATAAGATAAAGTCTTACAAAGAAGGAAAGATACAAGAGCTATACCGACCAAAGAGTGGATGGTGTGGATTTCCACCATGTGCCAAGGTGTATGGCGGTTGGAGGGACCCAACCAACCCTTAGAGGCGGTCGGCCGACCGTCCCTATGGCCAATGGGCCCTCCCCTGGCCTCCTGATGGTGGTCCCACTGGTCAGGGACCAAGTGGACCCTGGTGGGCCCAGATGGGGGGTCGGCCGACCCCCCCTTGGGGTGTCTGGCCCACCTCGGTCTTCCTAGCTACTGGTCCCACCTGTCATGGATGTTGGGTGTTGATTCTGAGATGGTTGTCACGCTTATTTCCTTGGTGTGGGCTCATGGATCCATGTGCTTTGCTTGTAAGCCGTTGAGAGAAAGCACAGAGTGATCCAAGGGTTGGAAATCACTCTGTAATGCTTCTCTTGGACCATGGCCGAGAGGGGAGAACTAGTGGGCCCATAGGGTGGTCAGCCGACCCCCTATGTGGGCCCAACTGGCTCTCCTTTGCTCCATTTCTTCATTCCTGCATTCAAACACTTATGGACATGTGGAACTAGTTATTTGATAAATTATGCTTATGATGTTATTGTTTATCCTTGATCCTGAGGTTAGTGGCATCGTTTTAGTTATGTAAAAGTAGACCATAATTTATGCCAACAGTATATATGTACAATCAAATGTAGATGACACCATTCTCACAGGGTTCCATCTAGTTAATGAAACAATTAACACCTCCACGCAGATCTAATGTACGTGCATCAAAGGAAGCCTGGGAAGGGAACCAATGCAGAGAGGGGATAGGAAGGGAAGGGAACAAAAAATGTGCATGGAAGGGAAGAGAGCCGATACCTACTCGGGGATGCTCGGAAGGGACGTCGACTGCAATGAGAACTTGCTACAATTGTGGTAGCACCAAACATTTCATTGCCGATTGACCAAATTAAATGAGAAGAAAGACAACAAGTTTGGCAAAGGCAAGACAGAAGACAAGGGTGACCCAAAGAAGATCAAGAGATATGTGGTTGAAGCACACATTGGGAATGAATGGGACTCAATGGTAGATAACTCAAGTGAGGATGATGAGATGGCAACCATTGCAATTCACAAGTCATCCACCTCACCCAAGCTCTTCAACAACATGTTCGATGATGATGATTGCTCCCCTCACATTTGTCTCATGGCAAAGGGTGAGAAGGTACAACCCAAACCGAAGCCCATAACTCCTCTCCCCAATGACATCTCTAGTAGTGATTCTAGTGATTACTCTAGTGATAATGAATCTAGTGATGAAGAAATTAATGAAATAACTAAAAAAATAGATAACAAGAACAAAATCTTCATTGCTAACCTAATGGAAGAATTAGAGGCAACCAAGGCTGAGCTAGCATCTAGAGAAAAGACTCTTATCAAACAAGAGGATCTTTATATTACTAGCAAGGAAGCTCTTGCATTAGAGAGGAGTGAGGTGAGCTCTTTGACCAAGGCTTTGGCTAAGGAACAAGAAGCTCATGCTCTCACTAAGAAGGAGTGTAGTGACCTCAAGCAAAAGCATTGTGGCTTAGTTGATAAGCATCAAGACCTTGAGGCACAATACAACCTTCTTTGCGAGAGTAACTCACATCTTCCTAAAGCAATTGATGCCTCTTCTCCTTCCATTAGTCAAGGATGTGGAAAATGCTATAACATTGATTTGAATGATTATTCCACTAACCTTGCCAACATGGAGGCCATGAAGAAAGAGATAGCAAGGCTCCACAATGTCATCTCAGCTGCAAGTACTCATGACAAAGACAAGGTTGAGCCAAAGAAAATTCAATATAAGGATGGGAGGCATCCACCCATCAAGGATGGCCTTGGACACACTCAAGGAGGTAAAACCAATGGAAGAAAAACAATGAAAAGTATTGAGTGTGTCAAGTTTGAGAAGAAGGGAAGCATTGGTGCAGATCAGCCTGCACAGACCGCAGCAGTACTGCACCATTAGCCGACAGTGTCGCGCCCCACTAAAGGGAAGGCTACTAGTGATTCACCTGATCAAGGTCAAGCCCATGCCAAGAGGGTGCGCAGGCAAAAGCAGGTTTCACAGAAATCTAAGGAATCAATCTGGCTAGCCAAAAACAAGTATGCTTACCAACCAAAGGCAAGGTCACCCCAAGGAAGCTTGTCATCATGCTATGTGTTGAAATGCAATGACTGTGGTAAAGTCATTACAGAGTTTGTAGGTGATGAGAATCATGAGAAGAGAAGCATGAATGTTTGGGTTCCTAAGATCGTTGTTACTAACATGCAAGGCCCCAAGATCAATTGGGGACCTAAATCAAGGAACTAATTTGTTTTGTAGGCATACTCCTCCAGTGGATCAAGTTGGGTGCTTGATAGTGGATGTACAAATCATATGACCGGAGAGAAGAGTATGTTCTCATCATATTCCCCAACTTCAAACTCAAGTGAGAATATCATCTTTGGTGACAACTCAAAAGGGGAAGTGATTGGTCTTGGTAACGTTGCTATAACTCTTAATCATTCTATCTCAAATGTTTTACATGTGAATTCGTTAAGTTACAACTTGTTGTCCATTTCACAATTATGTGATATGGGCTACAATTATCTCTTTACAGATAAGGGTGTGGAAGTTTTTAAGAGGGAGGATTCCTCTATTGTCTTTACAGGTCGTTTGAAGGGCAAGCTTTACCTACTTGATTTTAACAAAAGTAAGGCTAAGCTTAAGACTTTTTTAGTGGAAAAATCTAGCATGGGTTGGTTATGGCATCGCCGACTAGCTCATGTTGGGATGAGGAACTTGGCCAAACTCCTAAAAGATTAACACATTCTTGGACTAACCAACGTTCATTTTGAGAAAGATAGAATTTGCAGTGCTTGTCAAGCCGGAAAGCAAGTAGGTGCTCCTCACCCACCAAAGAGCATTGTCTCCACCAAGTATCCTTTGGAGCTAATTCACATTGACCACTTTAGACCGGTGGCCTACATAACCATTGGCGGTAACAAACATGGTTTAGTTATTGTTAATGACTTTACTTGTTTCACTTGGGTGTTCTTCATGTATGATAAGGCACAGGTGCAAGATAAAGTGAAAACCTTCATTAGAAGAGAACAAAGAGAATTCAGGTTCCAAATCAAGAAAGTTTGTAGTGACAATGGAACTGAGTTCAAGAACACTCAAGTGGAGGAGTTTCTTGATGATGAAGGCATCAAGCATGAGTTTTCAGTTCCATACACCCCTCAACAAAATGGTGTAGTAGAGAGGAAGAACCGGACGCTCATTGACATGGCAAGGAAAATGCTAGATGAGTACAAAACTTTTGATATCTTTTAGGTCGAAGCCGTCAACACCCCTTGCCATGCAATCAACCATCTCTACCTACACAAGATATTAAAGAAGACTTCATATGAGCTGCTAACTGGTAACAAACCAAAGGTGTGTTACTTTAGAGTTTTTGGGTGCAAGTGTTTCATACTTAACAAGAAACCCAAAACCTCTAAGTTTACACCTAAAGTTAATGAAGGTTTTCTTCTTGGATATGGATCAAATGAGTGTTGGTATTTCTTATAACTATTGGATAAATCCGCAAGCGCACAGATTATACCGTTGTAGCACTTCACCTAGGAGTATTCTAAGGTATCGTAATTTATATTATCCCAAGGGAAAGCTGGCTAGAAATGATAATTAGAGAGAGATCCTAGAGAGCACCTCAACTTAGTACCAACTAGTATAGAGGGGTAAATGATATATGTGATAGGAAGGGGGGTTGATGAATAAAGAAGCTACGGTAAAGGATACTTAGAACTGACTAGAAAGACTAGCTAGGTGGGAGGACAACGAGAAGATTATAGGGACTTCTATGTACTTCACTCTACTTCAATATACTTAGCTAATTAACTAGTCTAAACACTATAGTTTGTCTCCTCAATACAAGTATGCTAGGCGAGGTGATAGATCAGTAGGAGGACAAAACTCCTACCGGACCGCGCCCTCTTCTTACGGGGGCCTTACATTTTAAGAACTTGCCTATAAACACGTGGTGGAATACAACGCTAGGTGGGAGGACAACGAGAAGATTATAGGGACTTCTATGTACTTCACTCTACTTCAATATACTTAGCTAATTAACTAGACAAGGCTGTCACCTCTTGCTAGCTACCACAAACAATCCGTGCAGCAAGCGATAACCAAGGATAAGATGATGTATAAGCACCACGCTTACACACAACTTACTACTTTGACTATGATCAATAATCAAAGTACCCTATGACAGGCAATGATCGCATACGGGAAAGGTCACAAGGATCACAGACTATTGATGCAAAGGCTATTAAAGAGCAAAAGCATATAGCAAGACTATATCTAGTATAGAAATGCTCAAAGTAAATACTAAGTAAAGTAAAGAGAAAGATATATATTGAATAAGATAAAGTCTTACAAAGAAGGAAAGATACAAGAGCTATACCAAACTCTCGAGAAGACAACTCCAGAAATCCTGAGCACAGCTCGACTCAACTCTAACTCCCACACTAGACTAACTCCTAGAACAATCTAAGGAATAGAGCTTGTAGGCTTCTTCTTCATGTGTAGAGAGGGGGGTATGGCCCTCTATTTATAGTAGGGGGGTTTAGTAGGGACTACTCCATCGCCACGTCAGCGATCCAGGGCCTTCCATCCTCCACCCTTGGATCAAACCGCCATAGAACCGACCAAGGGGTGGATGGCGTGGATTTCCATCATGTGGCAGGGTGTATGGCGGTTGGGGGGACCCAACCGACCTATAGAGGCGGTCGGCTCACCGTCCCTATGGTCGGTGGGCCCTACTCTGGCCTCCTGGTGGTGGTCCCACTAGTCAGGGACCAAGTGGACCCTGGTGGGCCCCGATGGGGGGTCGGCCGACCCTCCCTTGGGGTGTCTGGCCCACCTCGGTCTCACAGCTGCTGGTCCCACTTGTCATACATGTTGGATGTTGGTCCTGAGGTATTTGTCATGTTTATCTCCTTGGTGTGGGCCCATGGATCCATGTGCTATCTTTGTGAGCCGTTGAGAGAAAACACAGAGTGATCCAATGGTTGGATTTCACTCTAGATTGCCTCTCTTGGATCATGGCCGAGAGTGGAGAGTCTGGTGGGCCCATAGGGTGGTCGCCAACCCCCTATGTGGGTCCCACTGGCTCTCCTTTTGCTCCATTTCTTCATTCCTACACTTAAACACTCATGGACATGTGGAACTAGTTATTTGATAAAATATGCTGATGATGTGTTTGTTTGTCCTTGATCCTGAGGTTGGTGGCATCATTTTAGTTATATAAAAGTTGATCATAATTTGTGTCAACAAGATCCCCCAACCTTAACCTTTGCACGTCCTAAGCAAACAATCAAACTTAGCTCGATGGATCAGGAGTTGCTACTATGCTTCATATTTCAATAGTACTAAATCTACAACAATCATACTTCTCTTTTGAATGAAAAAATTAGCAATAAAGACTCACCCATATTACCTTAGTCCTTCATGGGGCTTATAGCTTTATCCTTTGTCTTGAGAAGTTGAGAAATAGAACAACTTGACTTGAGTACTAGTTTTCTCATTCTTTCACAAGTTTCATATCGGAGGTTTTGCAAGGTTTTGTAAAAGAAAACTTAGTGTTCCTCAAATGGTACTCTCGAGTCGCTCATAAGGTGTATGATTCCTCACCAAGGCATGTATCAAAGTTTGCCTTCTTTCATCCTATCTCTAAAGCTTATGTGGAGCTATAAGTATGAATCAAAGATGTAGCAAACTTACCTTGCATATATTGTAAAGTCAAATTATGGATCCAAGGAGAGAAATGTCATACACTTAGATCAAGATGTGCAAGTGTGTGGAAACATGGCAAATGATCAATACTCCTATATTTGGATGATCTCTCTTTCCTAACTTATTATTTTGAGACATAGCTATCTTCTTCTATGAGCTTTGAAGATGCTCATCATCATCTTTTTTTCGAAGAGCTTTGGAATGCTCAAAAAGAATGGGACTATCGAATGCCCATGATTTTTTCATAATTTTTCATAGTCTGTCTCATTTACTAGCAACAAACTAGAGAGAGCTTTTCTACTTGTAGCATGGAGTATGAACTATGTGGAAATGTAAGGCATGTTTTTGTGTACTTCCAATGTAGAAGCAGCATGTATATGTGGCGTGTACGTGGTCTTGATCTTAGGAGCATGATAAGTCTCTCAACAAGGGTCACAAAACTTGACCAAACTCAACACAAAGTAAGCAGATTATGTAGAAAGCTTATATCATGAAAGAGCATGTATGACTTTGGTAGGAATTTTCACCATTGAGGAACAACAAAGTGTTTTATCATTTTAATAAATAAAACTTCGATAGTCATTCTTGCTTAGAACAATATTATAGTAGCTCTTATCTTGTCATATCATGTCTCACAACAACTTAGACTTAGTTACGACATTTGCAACTCACAAAAGTTTGAGGTTCATGATGGTTTCTTTTAAGCCAACTAATCCATACTTAAAGAAGTACCAAGTTGTAAACTAAGTTCTAGAGAAACACTTAGCAGAGCAACTATTCATCATTTCCATAGGAGATATTAATTTTCATGGAATATGTGAGAGTAGAGAAAGTCTATTTATTTTATTTTGTCATATGCAGATTTTTTTTAAATGCAAAGCTAGGATAAGAAAGAAAATGCATAAATATAAATGCTGAAATTAAAAACTTACCTTACTGGGGGAGAGAACCTCCCCCAAGCTTGTCTTTTGCTCAATACTGCGGCGGATGTGGATGTTGTTGCCGCCAAAAGTCTCAACGCCGATGTTGTTCTTCATGCATTGCTTGAATGTTCTCGGTAGTTTGCTGGACGATGTGTGTTGTCTCATCGTGCTCAACCTGCATCTCACCAAAGGTGTTGGTGAGATGATCGAATTCTTGTCGTAGTTCACGATGCTCCCTGTCTCGTGTGGACGAGAAGGATGCTCGTGCTCGTTGCGGACGTGATGGTCGAGGAGGCATGCCACTTGAAGTGTGCATGGGATCGGAAGATGCATCATCTTCCTCCTCGCCAATAGCTCCTCGGGAAGGACCACCTTGCTCAATATGAACAAAGTGTAGCCCCTCCTGAGCTCTCCTGTCTGAGCCTGCAAAACCTCTTTGTCCCCTTCCTTGATTGAAATCAAGGGTTAGCTTACGGGTCCTATACAACGGATGTTGCCTATTTGGAACAGGCACCTCAATTGTATGACCACTGTAAATCATTTTAAGATGACCCTTGGTGATGAGTGTATGGGTGTCCCGATCTTTCGGTGGAGATAGATAACTACGATTTGACTGGAGAGACGTTCATGATCCGACTACAACCATCCAAGGACGCTGCGCCTTAGCGATCGATACACCAAATCCAGCGGTTGCTCACGATCTTGCGGATCACAACCAACCAAACCACTAGGGTTATTCCTGCAAGCAATCGAAGAACAAGCAAGAACAAGTAGAACAAGCACTCAATTGCAAATAAGAGATGAAGGATCAGATGTGATACACATGAAGGTGGGGTTCCGAATCAAGTAGAACGGATGGTCTAGTCGACACACGCGTCTACAAGGAAGTAGCAGCAGCTAAACTTTCATCTAAACAAAACCCAATCTGTTTGTGGCGGCTCTAGGGGGATATAAGGAGAGGGAGGACGACCACAAGGGTCCTAGTGTCGTCCTACAACCCTAGGATGAGTCCCTAATGGACTCAACTTGATACACGGGCCATCGGCCCAAAATAGGGTGATGCAGCACCATTGGCAGAAAAGATCTCGGTATTAAATTGTCTACTGCGCACGCATCTGATAGGATATAGGTATGAGTCCATACCCATTGGAAAGTAGACTTGATAAGCTTTCCAAAAAGTCCTATAACGTCCCAATCGGAGTCCGTATGAAGTCGTGGCAACCGTCGCAAGTTTGGACTCTTCTGCAGTCCGAATTGAACTTTCCAAAACGTGTTGGACTTGGACTCTTTGTTTCCTTGGATCCAATATGACGTGGTGGCCTGGTGGAGAACGTTAGGAACACTTGGATTTGGTCCCCAATCAACTTCATTGACCATCCATGCTTTCCATATGCAATCTAACCCTTCCTTGATCCATGTAAGCAATTCTGAAAATGAAAACATACACACTTCATAGTGCAGCACCCATTCATCAAATGTAACAATGATAAACCTCATATAGAATGGTTTCACCTTTGCTATAGAAGTGGTTGGCATGGTCATATCTAAGCCGGTGATGTCCTCATCACTTGGCATCTCTTTTTAACATTTGAACCTAAGCAAGATATTCTTCTGAGATCACCGCTAAAGGAGCAGAGATGTAAACAAAGGGGTATGTGTCATTTAGCAGGTGCATGGATTTGGCAAGACGAGTAATTAAGGATGTGAATTGAATAGATTCATTACTCTCAATTGAACTTTGCCAAAATTCCAATAAGCATTTTACAGGAGAGATTCACATTTTGTTTACCATGGCATAAAGCAATTTTAATTCCATGTCACTTATAAAGTTAGCATTACTTCCAGGAAACAAAGTCATTTTCATCCAAAGATGTATGAAACGGAGAGTTAGATTATGAATTTCCTCAGGTTTAGGATTTGAGCAATCTTTTAGAGCAGAGACGGAGAACCCAAATTTCCTCTTGTTAAAATTACGCATAGCAGGGTCTAAGTCTATCAAGCATGAATTATCAAAACCAAGAGCAACACTTAGATGATTCCATGATAGACTATAGCTTTGATTAAACATGCGAAAAAAAATTCCAACATTAGAGATTTGGAGAGAGCATAGAAATTCTATGCTGAGCAATTCAATTCCAAACTCTTCTATTTTCCAAAAACCAGACCAACCAAGAGTAGAGAAGATAATTTCGAACTCGGTGTTCATACCTGCGTTGGAGAGAAGACTTGGATCCAATATCCTTGTGTGCTCGAAAGATCGGTCCCGAAGAGAGAGATATCATTGGTACTCTAGTTGGTCGAACCAGGGACCACTTTGTTGATCATAGGTCCTCATTGGGGGCACTATGAATGCCTCTGCTTGAGGTACCTCCTCCGACACTTCTTCCTCCTGAGGGTGGAGGTTCTCCCAAGTGTATCGGGCAGAACCTCCCCTTCTTCTTCTTTGGGAACTATCCTTGGAATGGTGGGAGCGTTGAGATGAGCTCCCACTAATAGCTTGCTTTATTTTCTTGTATGCGGATGTCAATGGGTTCTTCATCTTCTAGAGAGGAAGATGGACACAAGGACAAGACTAGGAAGAGATGTGTGTGGAGTGGATTTCAGGTTTGCCTTGTGGGGAGAAGTTTGAGCTAAGAGAAGCTTGATGAAGACAAGAGATCTTCTTGTGGACTAGTGAGAGCAACACTACTTCTCTTGAGAGCTAAGAACTTCTCTTGAATGAAGAGAGGATAGAGCAAGGCAAGGAGAGGCTTGAACTAGAACTGAGTTCTTGT
Source organism: Microstegium vimineum (assembly GCA_022036555.1). NCBI lineage: Eukaryota > Viridiplantae > Streptophyta > Magnoliopsida > Poales > Poaceae > Microstegium > Microstegium vimineum. The sequence continues at coordinate 18,087,761 of CM039138.1, read as the reverse complement.
GGAGGTGTGAGGGAATGAGCTCTCCTTGCATGGGATTTTATAGGGGAAGGAAGTGGCACCAAGAGGGTGCCATGGAGTGGTCGGCCGACCACCCTTTGGCATGCCCCTTGGGTTCCATGATCACATGTCTTGGAATATGCCTTACACAAAGCAAAAGTGGGAGAGGAGGTGACCAAAAGTGGTCGGCCATTCCTCTAAAGTGAAGATTCCACTCATGATTTTTCTAGTGCTTGGTGAAAGGTGAAAGATGTGATGTGATGTGATCAAAAGCTGAGTTAAAGTAGTCAAGATTATCCTCTTTAAACAAAGAGTAGTGGGGGACAAAGGTATGCCATGCTTTGATTGAAGGTAAGTGATGTGTTTTCTTTTTCAAAGCATGACAAGGTGGAAGTGATGGGTGTCATGATTCCCCACTTTGGACAAGGAATAGTGGGAGACAAGGATGTGTCATGCTTTAATAAAAAGTGATTGATGTACCTTAAAGCATGACAAGACAAAAGAGATGTCTCCCAAAGCAAGAATCTGATTTTTTTTTGAAAGTTAGACTACTCAAATCATGAGATGCTTGGACAAAGCATGGTGGAGAGGAAAAGATGGATGAACAAGGGGATCATAGGGTGGTCAGCCGACCACCCTATTCCTCCAAAAAAATTTCATTTTCTAAAACCCCCTACATGATCCTTAATTAAACAAGCCAAGGTAGGGTGCATAGGGTGGTCGGCCGACCACCCTATTGGCTCTACCTTTTGTCAAATTTTAATACTAATCTAATTCTCAAGTTTTATTTAAACTAACTTTAGTTTTCTGAATTTTAAGTATGAAAGAAATTAAAGGTTTTGAACTAAATTTAAGAAGGGAAATAAAAGATAACTACCGACTTACCTTTCGGCGAAGGCTCCTTGATTTTAAGTCCTTGGAGTAGGACTCTCCTTCTTGTTCATTCTTCGGGTGCACTTGATGGCTTCGAAGAAGGAGTCTATGATGTGTGCACCTCTTTTGCTTTCCAAACCTGCCTTGGATTGGCGGGTTTGTCCTCCTTGAGTTCAGTGATCTTGGCCTCCGGGTACTGCTTCTTTTGGCGCGGAGCTTGAACTCTTCTTTTTGGTGGTTGTGCTTTTACCTGTTTGTTGAGTTTATAACCATTGAAAGCACATTTTACCTTGTGACTTGGGAACTGGAAGTAGATCTGGCCCGATCCTACGTAGATGACCGTGTTGGTGGTGTTGAGGAAGAGCATTCCTAAGATGACGAGTACTTCCACGTTGGCTCCCATGTCTAGGATGATGAAGTCGGTGGGGATGTACCCGTCTTGGATGTTCACCAAGATATCCCTTGCGAGTCCCTCGGGAAACCGTATGGTTTGGTCTGCCATCTACAGGTGAACACATGTAGGGACCAAAGGTCCTCCTAACATATTATCATAAGTTACCATAGACATGATGTTGACGCCCAATCCAAGATCGCAGAAGGCGGTGTGGAACGTTTGTTGCCTGATTGAGCACTTGATCGTCGGGTGGTCTGGATCTTCCTTCTTCGTGATGAAGGGAGGACCGAGAAGATAGCCCCAATAGGAGCGAAGTGGAGGCTTACTGAACCTTGTGTTGACCATATTCACATGCTTAATCGAATCCTCTGGTTTCCTAGGAATCTTACCTTGTTCCATGGATGGCATAGCTGTTGCTAATTGAGCTAATTAGGTTTCTAGCATTTTATTAAAACTCAATTGATTTTACATGGCAGTTGTAAAGCTATCCATTTTCTTACCAAAATTTTCAAGAACTTTGTCAGTGGCAATCATCTTTCTATGTATAGCATCATTAATCTTTGATTGACCAAGGACAAGATCTTTTAATGAAGGCTGGTTATTGTAAGAATTGTAATTATTGTAATTACCATTACCTCCATTACCTTGGTAGAAGGGGCGTGAGTTCCAGCTTCCTTGTTGTTTGGGTCGATACCCGTTGTTGCTACTGTTGTTGTTGTTGTTGTTGTTGTTATTGCTGATGAAGTTCACATCCTCCTTTGATGTCTCGGGGCAATTGTTGCCCGAGTGATCATTTCCTCCGCACACCTCGCACCATGGATCGGCTTCAATAGCTTGTGCGGCGGCGATTGGGTAGATGGCCTCTCATTCCTTCTTGCAACCTTCTTCTATCTTCTTCATCAGGAGGTCCATCTTGGCGGAGAGCATGTCCACCTCATTAATGGTGTGCATACCTCTTCTCTTTGGCTGGAGACGTTCATCACCCCATCCTTGGTTTATTACCATTTTCTCGATGAGGTCCTTGGCATTTCTCACTGTGTGTTGGAGAAATGCCCCTCCAGCGGCAGCATCAAGGTGACTACGGGTCATGCTAGACAGCCCAAGGTAGAATCCTTGAATCAAGAGCGAGTCGTCTATCCCATGATGAGGCCAGGCACGAACGTACTCCTGGAGACGCTCCCAAGCTTCGGGAATCCTCTCATCAGATTGTTGCTGGAAGCTTGAGATCTTTCCACGAAGAGCATTGGTTTTTCCCGTCGGGAAGAACATCTTGAGGAATGCATTAGCACACCTCTCCCATGTAGTGGCTTCTTCTTTGTGGGCGTAGAACCATTGCTTTGCCTTTCCCAATAACGACAAAAGGAAAAGACGAAGGCGAATGGCATGAGACACCACTCCCTTGATAGTGAATGTGCCACATAACTCCATGAAGTGCTGAAGATGAGCATTGGCATCCTCATGGGGTTTTCTACAAAACAGATTGGCTTGCACCATGTGGATCAAGGCGGGCTTCAGCTCGAAGGTGGCATCCCCGAAGTTGACCTCGAGATCCTACGCTACGTGGGTATCTGACGGAGTCGAGAAGTCAGAGATCGCCTTCTGGGCCATAGCTTCCTTGAGTGGTGGTGTAGAGCCTCCTTCCTTGAACGGATTCTGGTTCGAGAGGAACCTCTAAGGGAGAACTTGACAACGTCTAGTCCTCCTCAATAGTTGTTCAGGATCTTCAAGATAATTTCCCGATAGTTGGAAACCACTCATACACTGTCTGGCTTCACAAGAAAGGAAGACACAGACATGGGTAAGCCCCTATGACTAATTGATAACTAAGTTAACGATAACCTCTGGATTCAATCTAATTAAAATTTCTTGGCTAAGCTTTCCCTGACAACGGCGCCAGAAATGCTTGTTAGTATTTCTTATGACTATTGGATAAATCCGCAAGCGCACAGATTATACCATTGTAGCACTTCACCTAGGAGTATTCTAAGATATCATAATTTATATTATCCCAAGGGAAAGCTGGCTAGAAATGATAATTAGAGAGAGATCCTAAAGAGCACCTCAACTTAGTACCAACTAGTATAGAGGGGTAAATGATATATGTGATAGGAAGGGGGTTGATGAATAAAGAATCTATGGTAAAGGATACTTAGAACCGACTAGAAAGAGTAGCTAGGTGGGAGGACAACGAGAAGAGTATAGGGACTCCTATGTACTTCACTCTAATTCAATATACATAGCTAATTAACTAGGCTAAACACTATAGTTTGTATCCTCAATACAAGTATGCTAGGCGAGGGGATAGATTAGTAGGAGGACAAAACTCCTACCGGACCGCGCCCTCTTCTTACGGGGGCCTTACCTTTTAAGAACTTGCCTATAAACACATGGTGGAATACAACGACTAGACAACGCTGTCACCTCTTGCTAGCTACCACAAACAATCTGTGTAGCAAGCGATAACCAAGGATAAGATGATGTATAAGCACCACGCTTACACACAACTTACTACTTTGACTATGATCAATAATCAAAGTACCCTATGACAGGCAATGATCGCATACGGGAAAGGTCACAAGGATCACAGACTATTGATGTAAAGGCTATTAGAGCAAACGCATATAGCAAGACTATATCTAGTATAGAAATGCTTAAAGTAAATACTAAGTAAAGTAAAGAGAAAGATATATATTGAATAAGATAAAGTCTTACAAAGAAGGAAAGATACAAGAGCTATACCAGACTCTCCAGAAGACAACTCCGGAAATCCCGAGCACAGCTCGACTCAAGTCTAACTCCCACACTAGACTAACTCCTAGAACAATCTAAGGAATATAGCTTGTAGGCTTCTTCATCATATGTAGAGAGGGGGTATGGCCCTCTATTTATAGTAGGGTGGTGGAGTAGGGGCTAGTCCATCGCCACGTCAGCGATACAGGGCCTTCCATCCTCCACCCTTGGATCAAACCACCTTAGAACCGACCATGGGGTGGATGGCGTGGATTTCCACCATGTGGCAGGGTGTATGGCGGTTGGGGGGACTCAACCGACCTATAGAGGCGGTCGGCCGACCATCCCTATGGCCGGTGGGCCCTCCTCTGACCTCCTGGTGGTGGTCCCACTGGTCAGGGACCAAGTGGACCCTGGTGGGCCTAGATGGAGGGTCGGCCGACCCCCCCCCCTTGGGGTGTCTGGCCCACATCGGTCTCCTAGCTGCTGGTCCCACTTGTCATACATGTTTGATGTTGGTCCTTAGGTATTTGTCACGTTTATCTCCTTGGTTTGGGCCCATGGATCCATGTGTTATCTTTGTGAGCCGTTGAGAGAAAATATAGAGTGATCCAATGGTTGGATTTCACTCTAGAGTTCCTCTCTTGGATCATGGACGAGAGTGGAAAGCCTGGTGGGCCCATAGGGTGCTCGGCTGACCCCCTATGTGGGTCTCACTAGCTCTCCTTTTCTCCTTTTCTTCATTCTTGCACTTAAACACTCATGGACATGTGGAACTAGTTATTTGATAAAATATGCTCATGATGTGTTTGTTTATCCTTGATCCTGAGGTTGGTGGCATCATTTTAGTTATATAAAAGTTAATCATAATTTGTGCCAACAATGAGCATGCCTACCGTGTATTCAACAAGACCTTAAGGAAAATTGAAATCGCGGTAGATTTGACATTTGATGAATCTAATGGCTCTCAAGTAGAGAAAATTGATGCAAGTGTTGTAGGAAACGAGGAACCACCATGTGAAGCAATCATGCAAATGGCCATTGGTGACATAAGACCACAAGAAGGTCAAGCAACAGAGGTGGAACCTCAAGATGTTGAAGCTACTACCCCAAGTCCTTCTGTGACAATTTTTAAGTTGGTGATGGAGCTTCTGTGACAACAAAATATAGTCACAAAATGGAAACAATGACAAGAAAATTCGGTTATTGTCACAATTAATTTGTCATAGATGGCCAGGGCAATCCGTGCCATTAATTGTGATAATAACAGATTTTTCTTGTCATTGTTTCCCTTCTGTGACTATATTTTGTTGTCACAGAAGCTCCGTCACTAACTTAAAATCGTCACAGAAGGTCAAATTTCTTGGTGGAGCAGCAGTGCTATCTGGCCTAGCAGCAGTGTCGAACCCGACACTGCCGGACCTGACAACGGCACTGCCGCTCCCCCATAGAGAGGCAGCAGTGAGCAGCACACCAGCAAGACCTACAAACCTACAACCAATATTTGAAGAATATGAGTATGACAACCAAGCAGACTTGCAAGAAGCCATAGAACACCCAAGATTGAGGCAAACCATTCAAAGAGATCATCCCGTTGATAACATACTTGGGAGTATTCGAAAGGGGGTAACTGTGGCAAAACCGTCCAAATTATAAGAGATCAAGTACCAAAGTAGCTGACTTAACTGCCACTTAAAGCACTTGAGCCCATATAATCCCGGTAGTCCGGAAATCTCGAAGCATTTCTAACAATCGTATATCCGACCAAGATTGCGCAAACTCAGGTATGCACATTCGAACGAACCACAATTGAAACGAAATATTTAAAGTACGAAATAAAATTTATTCAACACTTTGTTCCGAATAAAAGTAGTTCTTACGCCACAACACACGTGGCCAAATGAAACATTGTTTTTAATTCCGAACCCAAAGTTTTACTCCACACGAATACCATTACTAGATAGGGGTGCCAACGAGATCATGTCCAACAACAGCAAAAGATGAGCCCGTAGAAGACCTTGCCCAAGGCTTACTCCTCTTCTCCTTCGATAGGATAGAGACAGTTCTTACAATAGTCAAAGTATACTTGGGCATCTACAACAAACGGGATAAACCCTGAGTACGGGGATGTACTCAGCTAGAATTACCCGTCTAACTGAAAATAAAGACTCCAAGGATATGCAAGGTTGTATATAGAGTTGGCTAACTTTTCGATTGTGGAAGCGCTAACAAGATGAAATATTTTAAAGAGTAGAGAGCAGCCATTTTCCATCCTATTATTTATCTCTAGGTTTTGTACCTGTACTAGAGCACTCACTTGGTCTAAACAAACAATTAAAATAATACCATATCATATTTCATTGTCAATATTTTAGTAGAACCATCATCGATGTTGCATGGAGTTGTACCATGGTGAAGCTCAGCATAATCTCCCACTATCCGGTGGGAGGCGGTGACTCGAATCGATATACAACCAGCTAGTAAGATTACCTTTAACACATGCCCACACTTTCCCCGTTGGGTCCATGCATTGGGTCACCGCTCAACACTGTCCAGGTAGTAACGCCACGAACTCTAATTGGTCCACCCAATTGTAGAAATCAGTTGGCCACCACAGGGCAATTCGTATGTACAAACTAGAGAGTGCGGCAGCTGACGGAGAACGACCTAGACAGTGAAGCTCGGCTTCGGGGTCGAAGATCACAATGGCCCCTATGTGAAAGGGCGCATTTAAAGATGTAAGAGGGCCACCACCGTATACAAACCTATATGATCCAATGGACGGACTGCCCCCAAGTCTTAACCACTTGGTGCCCTTGCCTTCCGGTTGACCGCATTTCATTAATACCATTGGTTCTTTCCCACGATAGCAAAATATAGCCAACTGTGATGGGTATTACCCCCATGGCATAATACTATAATTATAGATTTAACCATTTAATCCAAGCATGCTAAGCGGTTGCTTTTACTTTTATTTAACAGGTTAACAAGGTAGGTAATTGAAATGTCATGGAAGGTAATGCAACAATTAGGATTCATCCAACTCCTAGCACTTAATGCATCACAGTATAAAATTACTCAAGTAGATTAATACTGAAATGCTTGGGAGGCTTAAAATGCTCCGGGGCTTGCCTTGAGTGAATGTAGAGGGCTGGTGGTCAGGGCACTCAGGGAGGTTAGTGTCGAGCTCATGGTACTTGTTGATATTTGTTAACGCAAACAGAGAAATCACTTGGAAGTAATCCGCAAGCGCAAGGATACCGATGAGCACTTCCGCCGGGAGATTATCCAGAGTATCGTAATTTATATTTCCACAGGGAGAAAGGGTGCATCTAACTAACCAATCTATGCTATTAACCGTTAGGCTACAAACAAGGTGATCTTGATATGAGAGATTAGAGAAGACTGGGACTGTAGTCTCGTTCTAGTCTATATAAGATATGTGTTATTATTCTATTGGGGAGAACCGTCATGATAAGAGACACCTCAGAGAATGCTTACCACGCGACCTATAAACCCTACCCGTCCTTCTAACGGATTGTGGGTTCCAAAGGTATCTACAGAGTTGTCACATTTCGAGCTACTACCACAGATCTGGCTAGACAGGGGATATCTATGAGGATCCTAGCCCAAACACCGCGTTTACGCTAGAGACGATTACCCTACTCTCTACGCGAAGAGAATAAAGTAAACTCACAAACCAAAGAATACTAAACAGGGAACTTACTAGAATTAGAAGTCGAATTATCGAAGAAATCCTAGGAGCAAGCCTCGGGTTAGGAGACTTGATCCCGTCGATACAAACTGAACAAGAGACAGCGACAGGCCAGGCTTCCTCCAATCCCACCTCCACTCTAACTCTCTGAATCTAGAAGAGTAAACTCTAATCTCACATGTATGCTAAGCCCTAGAGAATAGATCCATAAGGGATCCTCTCTAGAGAATCCTCTCTGGAAAATATGTAAATGAATAATGGATTGCCCTTTGCCAAGGGGCAAGGGTCCTCCTTATATAGCCCCCCTCAAATGATCGTCAGCCATCGGATCAAACCGACCTTAATGTGATGAGGGTATGGGTGTCCCGATCTTTTAGTGGAGATAGATAACTACGATTTGACTGGAGAGACGTTCACGATCTGACTACAACCATCCAAGGACGCTGCACCTTAGCGATCGATACACAAAATCCATCGGTTGCTCACGATCTTGCGGATCACAACCAACCAAACCACTAGGGTTATTCCTGCAAGCAATCGGAGAACAAGCAAGAACAAGTAGAACAAGCACTCAATTGCAAATAAGAGATGAAGGATCAGATGTGATACACATGAAGGTGGGGTTCCGAATCAATTAGAACGGATGGTCTAGTCGACACACACGTCTACAAGGAAGTAGCAGCAGCTAAACTTTCATCTAAACAAAACTCAATCTGTTTGTGGCGGCTCTAGGGGGATATAAGGAGGAGGGAGGACGACCACAAGGGTCCTGGTGTCGTCCTACAACCCTAGGATGAGTCCCTAATGGACTCAACTTGATAAACGGGCCATCGGCCCAAAATAGGGTGACGCAGCACCGTTGGCAGAAAAGATCTCGGTATTAAATTGTCTACTGCGCACGCATCTGATGGGATATCGGTATGAATCCAGACCCATTGGAAAGTAGACTTGATAAGCTTTCCAAAAAGTGCTAGAACGTCCCAATCGGAGTCCGTATGAAGTCGTGGCAACCGTCACAAGTTTGGACTCTTCTGCAGTCCGAATTGAACTTCCAAAACGTGTTGGACTTGGACTCTTTGTTTCCTTGGATCCAAAGTGACGTGGTGGCCTGGTGGAGGATGTTAGGAACTCTTGGATTTGGTCCCCAATCAACTTCATTGATCATCCATGCTTTCCATATGCAATCTAACCCTTCCTTGATCCATGTAAGCAATTCTGAAAATGACAATATACACACTTTGTGGTGCAGCACCAATTCATCAAATGTAACAATAATAAACCTCATATAGAATGGTTTCACCTTTGGTATAGAAGTGGTTGGCATGGTTATATCTAAGCCTGTGATGTCCTCATCATTCTCCCTTTCTTGACAACAACCGTCCTCGGTTTGACCACTGTCGGAGGATGTGTTGTAGATAAAAGTAAACCATGCTCCCATTCTTGATAGTTATCCTGTTTATTCATTTTCAAACTAGGGAAACCCAACATGATATGGTGATGGTTATTACATACCTCTAATTGGTCATATCTTTTCACAATGGAAGGAGATTGTACAACTGAACAAATGTAAATTCGGTGTACCATATACTCCTTTTCACAATTATATTTGCCAATAGCATGAAAACTGGTATTAGAAGAACATGGCAATTCAAATCTAGCAATCAGATTATTCTGCAAATCGCTAAGCTCACAATGATCCTTGAACTCAATGTACCCTATTGTATATAAAGATGAAAACAATTGAACTTCTTCTTTTTCATTTACAATATGAACAATATGCTGGAATTCAGCACTCATTGATTTAGAATTTTTAGCTTTATTCGGTAGTTGTGGTATGAATATAAGTAATTCATTATCACACAACTCTTCTTTGTCACATGAAATATCAAGCATATGAAAGTGTGACAATGGAAAATCAGCGATGGGTTCCACTATTGGTTGATCTAGGATATCAAGATTAGTGGACAAATGCAATTCAGCTAAAGAATGCTCACCTTGATTTATGTTACAACCATCTAACTTACCTTTGATGCTCTTCGCAAATGGTGTTCTTGCAGCTATATTCACGCTCTCCTTTAATGTGTCACCTCTAATCTCAGATTGATCAATGCCCTTTGGTATATTGGCATTCGCTTGCTGCAAATTGTTAGTAATAGGAGAGACATATGCTTCTATAGTATTTGTGAGATCTATTTTTAGTGTTATTTCAAATTCACAAGCAAGATCAAACAACTCACCAAAAGTCTTATAATGTTTATCAACAAGGATATTCTGAATTTGCACATTAAGACCTTACAAAAATCTATGTTCTAGAAACTCATCGTTTTCTTCAAAGCCACTACGTAGCAAACATAATTTCAGTCTATCTAAGTATTCTGCTACAGTTTTGTTTTCTTGTTTTATAGATTGCAATTTGCCATACAAAATATCAGAATAATAGCTAGGAACAAAAACATCTCTAAAATGTCTTTTCATATCTTTCCATGATTGAGGAGCATTAGCAAATCTACAAAGGTGTTTCCATTCAGTTAAAGCATACTTAATAAGAACACTTGAAGCAACTTTAACCTTTTGTTTTTCAGATAGATCATTCTTTTTAAATTCGTTGTCTACATGTAGCTCCCATTCAATATATGTATAAGGATTATAGTTTCCTTCAAAATAAGATAGTGCAGATTGTAGTTTATCTAGCAAAGCATCACATACCTCGTAAGTAGCAAGCATATCACTTGTCATACCACTAGCAAAGTGATTCGAATATGCAACCTGATCATCTCCTAATTTCATGTAGTTTCCTGCCATGATTAGAAGAAAACAAGAGGTGGCAGTAACCAACAAGTCGAAAACCCTGGAAGTAGTGTATCGACACCGCAGCAACAACACCTGTCAAGCTGTATCCGGATATGTGGAGCTATAGGAGGGCTAAACAATAATGTGCAAGGAAGTACTAGCACCACATTAGTCACAAAAGCAAGTTGAGAAATCGTTCAATGGAGGTACCATGCTGGTCCTAGGCTAGACCGTGCTAGAGACGCGAGCATAGACACAAACGAAGTCACAGTACAGCAGGAAAAGGCACAAAAACAGCAAGCAAAACACTCCCTTTCTTTTCCTCCTCTCTTCTTTTTTTTCTTCTTTTGTTTCTTTTCTCTCTCTTTGTTTTCTTTTCTGTTATGTTCTTTTCTTTTCTTTTTCTTTCTGATTTTTTTTCTTTTTTTTCAACTCTCCTCAACTAGAACAAATCTGAAACTTGACAAATCAGATTTCAACAAAAGCAATTGACAATGTGCTTCTCTCTCTTTTTATGGAGTAACAAGAATAGAACTAGCAAGGCAGATTTGTATTTGCGTGTCCAAATCAGATCTGGATGTGAAAAAAATGTGGATGGATATGGTGTAGCGAAGATGTATATGTTAGCAACGATTGCAAAAGAAATATATATGATGTAGTGGAGATGTATACGGTGATGGTAAACACAGCGGATATAGTGACCAAAACGTGACAAGAACTCAAGAAACTCTAAAAGCCTAACCCTAAGACCAGCAACACGACTCAACCGATGTAAACCAAACTCAACAAGCCCGAACTAATCAATACTAGTAAAAGGCTCAAAAGGTCTATGGGATTATGGGAAACGAATCTACTATTTTTTGTTGGCTTTTCTGGACTTTAGGAAATTAAAAGCAAACTAAAATCTCTCACCGATGAAACCTTGCTCTGAATACCACTTGATGAGGGTATGGGTGTCCCGATCTTTCGGTGGAGATAGATAACTACGATTTGACTAGACAGACGTTCACGATTCGACTACAACCATCCAAGGACGCTGCGCCTTAGCGATCGATACACCAAATCCATCGGTTGCTCACGATCTTGCGGATCACAACCAACCAAACCACTAGGGTTATTTCTGCAAGCAATCGAAGAACAAGCAAGAACAAGTAGAACAAGCACTCAATTGCAAATAAGAGATGAAGGATCAGATGTAATACACATGAAGGTGGGGTTCCGAATCAAGTAGAACGGATGGTCTAGTCGACACACGCGTCTATAAGGAAGTAGCAGCAGCTAAACTTTCATCTAAACAAAACTCAATCTGTTTGTGGCGGCTCTGGGGGTATAAGGAGGAGGGAGGATGAGCGCAAGGGTCCTGGTGTCGTCCTACAACCCTAGGATGAGTCCCTAATGGACTCAACTTGATACACGGGCCATCGGCCCAAAATAGGGTGACGCAGCACTGTTGGCAGAAAAGATCTTGGTATTAAATTGTCTACTGCAGACGCATCTGATGGGATATCGGTATGAGTCTGGACCCATTGGAAAGTAGACTTGATAAGCTTTCCAAAAAGTGCTAGAACGTCCCAATCGGAGTCCGTATGAAGTCGTGACAACCATCGCAAGTTTGGACTCTTCTGCAGTCCGAATTGAACTTCCAAAACGTGTTGGACTTGGACTCTTTGTTTCCTTGGATCCAAAGTGACGTGGTGGCCTGGTGGAGGATGTTAGGAACTCTTGGATTTGGTCCCCAATCAACTTCATTGATCATCCATGTTTTCCATATGCAATCTAACCCTTCCTTGATCCATGTAAGCAATTCTGAAAATGACAATATACACAGTTTGTGGTGCAGCACCAATTCATCAAATGTAACAATAATAAACCTCATATAGAATTGTTTCACCTTTGGTATAGAAGTGGTTGTCATGATCATATCTAAGCCTGTGATGTCCTCATCGTAATGGATGGTGTAGATGTGACCTCAAAGGCGGTGGAGAGAGGGTCCACAAGGCAGACCCTCATTGTGCCTTGCCCTAGGGCAGCCGCCCCAGGGGGTAGGGCGAGCGCCCTGCCTCTGGGCTCGCTTGGCCTCTGGTTTCTTCCCGAGCCTTCTTGACCGTTCTAGAGTATTCTTTTTCGTACAGAGGTGTTATGTGTCTATGTAATCCTTACTTGTGGGCCTCTTTTGCTCTTTTGCAGTTGTCTCCCTGCAGAAACAGATAAACACCAAAACTCGTGGAATTCTGTCAGTTAAAACCCTATGTCTAGGTGGTGTTTTGCAAATATATCCTTTCTTCTGCTTAGTTGACACTTAGAATTGATACATAAGAGGTGTCAACAGTAATCCTCGTTGAACTCCTACACCTCTTGGACTCCTTCCTCTGGAAGTGGCACCTGGGGTTCCTCTACTAATCCTGAATGTTTGCAATGCATATAAGTAAATCATGGGTGCATGGATGATGCTTGACAAGAATTTAAACACTCAAGGTTACTTCTAGATTTATAGTAACTATTCACTCTACTCTCCACTTTACACAACAAGTCTATTACAGACTACTCAGAAAAAGTCTACCAAAACTACAAAGGATAGATCAAGCCTACGAGATGCTACTGCAGAAAATTCATCCACAACAAAGCTACCAAACAACAGATACAAAAAGATGAGTTTAATTGTAGGAAAAGCACTTTGAACTAGACCTACTATCTAACAGGGCGAAACATGCTATATCTTATTTTTAACAGGTTCTTTACTTAGAAACATATTTATCAATAAAGTTCCATGATCAGCATTAATAGATTCTTTTCTATATGATTTTCCAAAGAAAACCCTAGAAAAGAACACTTGAACTACAAGTATCTTTTCTGCCATACAACATATGACATGTTATATTTTTCATAGACAGAACAAGACATACAGAGGCTACACAAAAAGTTTCATGATTTATCTATGCACAGATTTACCACAGGAATTCATCTAAGAAAGTAGCAGAAACACATTTTAATATATATTAATTAATTTCTTCATAGAAACATGGCATCTCATAATTTTCGTAGCTTATACACAGGATGACAGAGCTAGCATAAAAACCTCACAGTTTTATTTGATCAGTTCATATAGTAACACATTTAAACTTTAATAAATGCAGAAAAGAACTATTAAACATTAGTATTGAAGACATTCTCCAAAAATTACTTTATATTTTTAACAGAAAGATATTCATTTATAGAGACTAATACAATTTATTTCACCATTTTTGGATTTACCAAACTCCAGATATAATATAAACAAGCATCAACACATTTTCTGAAAATGGAAAAAGAGAAATGCATTTCTGAATTGGGCCCATGGTGCCCAGTGCGTGGGCTCGGCCCAGTGTGTGTTAGCGGCTGACAAGTGGGGCCTGTGGTCAACTCGGGTCCACTTGCCAGTGAGCAGGGAGCAGAGCACGACGCTGACCGGCGCGTTCTCACCGGCGGTGTTGGCGTGGTATGCTCGGGGTGATGACGCGAAGCGACAGGGGTGTTTGGTTGAACCAGCGCGACCATGTAGCTGGCCGGCGGCGTGCAGTGATGGTGCTGCGCGGCGGTGTGACACGGCGAGGTTGTTACTGGCGGTGTTTTGCCTGGCGAGCGGGTGCGTGAGCACCACGGTGGTGCGGTGAGTGCAGCGCAAGGGTTGGTTGGACTGGAGAAGCTCTGAGGAGGTCTGGCCACGTGCGAGCTCCTTGGCGGCGACAATGGCGCGCGGTGCTCGGTGCACTGGTGTTCCAAAGCGAATGAGTGCGCGAGGAAGGGTGTTCTCACCTCTACTACCTCTGTTGGTGCGATCCTGGAGATGGAGGCGACGGAGGTGGTTGAGAGAGGAGTGAACACGGCGTGGCGGTTGTTGTGGCGGCGGCGTTCCGGCGGGCGTCAAGCTTGGTTGAAGGAGCTTGGGTGAGCGTGGCGTGTGCGGCGCGTAGGCCAAGCGGTATACGAGGTGGATCGGCCTGAGGTGCTCATATGGTGGCGTAGTGATGAAGGGGGTGATGAGGTGTTCTCAGCTCTCGGCGCGGCGAGTGCGAGACAAAACGAGGGAGACAGCGAGATAGCGAGCGGGGGCAAGCGAATGCGAGTGCGGGGAAAAGAGAGGGGTGTGCGCGTCCCCTTCACATGGTGATGGCCACGAAGCGAGGCCGGTGGGGGCCTCGACGCGACAGCGGCAGTGCAACAGCGGCGCTGTGCTAGGCAGCGACGCATGGCGAGTGGGCGAGTGCGACGCTGGCAGCGGGGTTCTTGGTCCTCACGCCGTTAGTGCGGATACGCAATAACTCTCGACCGGGACGGGGCGAGGTCCGGTCGCGGCTTGGCGTGCGCGGTTGGCCTTCGACGGGACGTCGCGGCGTGCGGTGCTGTCTGCGGCGCGAGCAGAGGTGGCGAGTGGCCAGACGGCTTGGTCGGTGCAGAGTGGCAGGGCGCGGCGCAAGGCGAGTGGGGCGCAGCGGCTTTCGGTGCTGGCCGAGCTGGAATAGCCGGCCACGTGGCAACGATGTGGCGTACGACGTGGCAATCTTTTTTGAACGATTAACTAAAGCTAGGGCATGAAACTCCTATTCAATTTTAATTCTTAAAGATATAAAGCTACACACATGAAATAATGCCATATGATAACATGAATGCAATGAAATGCTTATGCTTAGAGGCTAATGATGATCCTAAAGCAAGCTTGACACAAGATGTCAAAGCCCTTCCCCCCTTAAAGAAATCTCGTCCCGAGATTTTGGGTTTTGTATCATTTATTATAAAAGGCGGGATAGTTCACGTGTAGGAAGTCTTCCGTTTCCCATGTTGCATCATTAAGACCATGATGACTCCAAAGAACCTTGAAGGTTCTGACTTCTTGGTTTCTTGTAACTCTAGTTTTGGTGTCCAAAACTTTTTCTGGTTCCTCATTGTATTCCAAGTCTGACCTGGTTACAATGTCGGAACTCTGAACTGCTTCTTCTACTGGAACTCGAAGGCACTTCTTAAACTGAGATACGTGGAACACTGGAAAGATAGCACTCATCTCAGGTGGTAACTGTACTTGGTATGCCACTTTTCCCTTCTTAGCAACAATCCGATAAGGTCCAACGTATCGGGGTGCTAACTTTTTTCTTAATTCCAAAGCGGCGTACGCCTCTCA
Source organism: Microstegium vimineum (assembly GCA_022036555.1). Classification (NCBI taxonomy): domain Eukaryota; kingdom Viridiplantae; phylum Streptophyta; class Magnoliopsida; order Poales; family Poaceae; genus Microstegium; species Microstegium vimineum. Next base: position 18,072,110 of record CM039138.1, on the reverse strand, counting down.
TAGGTGATACCTTAAGATACATATAGTCACCGACCTGAAACTCCAAAGGTCTTCTCATTTGATCGACATATCCCTTCTGTCGGGATTGAGCTGCACAGATATGTTGTTGAACAATTCGAACTATCCCTTCTCCCTCTTTTACATAATCCATACCATAGAATCCCTTGTCTCCAGATTCAATTCAATTGACAGGGGTTCTACACTTGCGTCCATATAAAGCATCAAACGGTGCCATCTTAATGCTCTCTTGGTAATTGTTGTTATAGGAGAATTCTGCCAAAGGTAACCATTTCTCCCAAGATCCCTTTGCTGATACTACACATGCTCTCAACATGTCTTCCAACACTTGATTCACTCGTTCCGTTTGTCCATCTGTCTAAGGGTGATAAGCAGAACTTCAAATTAACTTTGTCCCCAACTCTTTATGTAACTATCCCAAAAACGAGCGATGAACTGAGATCCTCTATCTAAGATGATGGTTTTGGGAATACCATGCAACCTTAAGATATCCTATACATATAACTCTGCATATTGATGAGTTCGGTAGGAAACCTTGACTGGTACAAAGTGAGCTACCTTGGTTAAGCGATCAACGATAACCGATATTGAATCATTCCCTTTTGAAGTGGTAGGTAACCTTGTGACGAAGTCCATACTGAAATCCTCCCACTTCCACTCAGGTATCGATAGAGGTTGTAACAAGCCTGCTGGTTTCATATGGATTGCCTTAACACGACAACATACATCGCACTTCGTGACATACTCGACAAGATCTTGTTTCATCTTAGAACACCAACACCTTATCCTCAGGTCATGATACATCTTGCTACTACCAGGGTGGATCGATAACTTAGAGTTATGTTCTTCATTGGGAATCCTTTCTCGCAAGACTTGATCCTTGGAAACTACCAAACGTTGATTGAACCAAAGGACTCCTTGCTCATCTATTCTAAATTTGAGAGATTCACTAGTTTCCAACCTTTGTTTGATTTGCATAAGCTCTTTGTCGGATTTTTGTCCCTCGATGATATCACTATCCAAGGTACATTGGATAACAATATTATTTAGCACAACAGGATGCATTAGATCAAATCCATCTTCTAATAGGGGTTGCAACAAGTTGCAATGAGATTTGCGGCTCAAAGCATCTACTACAACATTTGCTTTTCCAGGATGGTAATGCACTTCCAGGTTATAATCCTTGATTAACTCTAAACATCTCCTCCGTCTCATATTCAATTCAGCCTAGGTGAACAAATACTTCAGACTCTTATGATCCGTAAAGATGTGGCAAAAATTACCCATGAGGTAATGCCTCCAAATCTTTAGGGCATGCACAACTACTGCTAGCTCCAAGTCGTGCGTTGGGTAATTCTCTTCATGAGGTCGAAGTTAACGTGATGCATAAGCAATGACTCTTTCATTCTGCATCAACACACATCCTAACCCAACGGTTGACGCATCACAAAACAAATCAAAAGGTTCCTCCAGATTTGGTTGTGCCAAAATTGGTGCAGTGGTCAACAATGTCCGCAAGGTACGGAACGTTGTTTCACACTCTAGATTCCATTCGAACTTCTTATTCTTTTGAGTTAACCTTGTCATGGGTTTAGCTATTTTAGAAAAGTCTGGGATAAAACGACGGTAGTACCTGGCCAATCCTAAAAAGCTGCGAACCTCGTGTAAATTAACGGGTGCTTTCCAATTCATGACTTCTTGCACCTTTGAGGGGTCCACTGATATACCCTCTGCTGACAAGATGTGACCCAGAAAAGGCACTTTGGTTAACCAAAACTCACACTTGCTAAACTTAGCATAAATCTTATGCTCCCTTAACCATTTCAGCACTATTCTTAGGTGTTCGGCGTGGTCTTTCTCGTTTTCCGAATATACCAAAATGTCATCGATGAAGACCACAACAAAATTATCCAACTCTTGCAGGAACACTAAGTTCATGAAATGTGCGGGCACATTTGTCAACCCAAAGGACATCACTAGGTACTCATAGAGACTGTATCTCGTGGATAAAGCAGTCTTGGGTACATCCTCTTTTCTGATCTTAATCTGATGATAACCATACCTTAAGTCTATCTTGGAGAACACTTTAGCTTTAGACAACTGATCAAACAAAAAATCAATCCGAGGAAACGGATATTTGATTTTGATGGTGACCGCATTGAGAGGGCGATAGTACACACACATTCTTAGTGTCTTATCCTTCTTCTTCACAAAAAATGGCAGGACATCCCCAAGGTGAACAACTTGGGCGGATCAAACCCTTTTCCAACAACTCTTGAAGTCGAGTCTTGAGTTCTGCTAACTCATTGGGTGGCATCCTATATGGTCTCCTAGATATAGGTGATGTTCTGGGAACCAACTCTATAGTGAACTCGGCATCTCTGTCCGGGGGTAACCCAGGAAGATCCTCAGGAAACACATCCGGAAACTCACAAACTACAGGAATCTTATCCAACAACTCCGCAATGATGGCAAACAAGACTCCCAACTGATTCGGATTCTTAGGTAAGAGAACGCCAAAATTGGCTCCATTCTGGGGGTTGGTGATAGATACTGCGCTGAGCAATATCTAGATGCACCTTCCAAGCTTTCATCCATTCCATTCCAAGGATGACATCTAGACCTAGCTCAGGTATTACGATGAGATTAACACTAACCATGTTGTTCCCATTGTAATCTCAATGTCTTTTACCATTTTACGAGTATATAGCACAGCTCCTGCTGCACTAATCTGATAGTCCTTTTCCAATTCTATCACTTTCTGCTGACTCCATAGCACGAAGTTCTCACTAATGAATGAATGCGATGCTCCAGAATCAAACAAGATAACTGCAAGACATTGATTAACAAGGAATGTACCAGTTGTGATGGGTTCTCACTCCAGCACTTCCTCCAAGGTGGTGTGGTGGACGTTCCATGTACGAGGCTTCTGTTGATTGTACTGCTTCCTTGGCTTTGTACAGAAACAAGACAGGTGACCACTTTGACTACAATTATAGCATGGTCCCACCACATAGGGTGTCTTCTGGCCTCCAGCTCCAGATCCTCTAGCTTTATCCTTGTTCTGTTGCGGGGGCACAGTGAAGGGCCTCTGGTAGCCTAGACAAGCACGAGCATTGGTTATCTTCCCTTGAGCTGGACGGAATCGTGCACCAGCCTGGGCTGGATGAAACGTTGTCCTTGAAGCATTAGGACCCATGCTCTGGTGGGATCCTCCCTCTAGGACTCGATGACGAGTCTCTGCGAGCAACCTGTTGTCATTGGCCTCCTGGTTCAGACAGTCACTGATGAAGTCGCTGAAGGTGAGGCGGTAGCTGTTTCCCATCTTGGACAGAATGGTTGCATTCATTCCCCTCTTGAAGCTCGCGATCTTCTTTGTGTCGGTGTTGACGAAGTCAGGCGCATAGCAAGCCAAGCGGTTGAAACTGGAGAGGTAGTCCATTGATCGGGTACCCTGAGCAAGCCTCATGAACTCAATGAGCTTCATCTCCATTACCCCTTCTGGGATGTAGTGACGACGCATAGCGGTGGAGAACCTTTCCCAGGTGATGGCGGTGCCAGCGGGCAAGTTCTCACGGTATTGGGCCCACCAGATACTTATGGGTCCTTCCAGCCTGTGCGCGGCATATTCCACCTTCAGCTCTTCTGTCAGATGTAGAAGTGGGAACTTCTGTGTCATGGAGTGTAGCCATTTATCGGCCTCCAGCGGTTGAATAGCCTCCTTGAAGATCAGAGGGCGAGTGTCCATGAAATCCTTGTAGGAGCTATACTGATTAGGTGCTGCTCCTTGCTACTGTTTGTGCTGCTGAGCCGTGTTGGCAGAGATGTTGCGCAACGTCTCATTCATCTAACGCTGTATCTCTTCCATACTCCTTTGGCTGCCCAAGAACTGGCCAAAGAACACTTCCGGTGTGATCGGAGGTGGTGGTGGAGGTGACAGGTCCTCCCTGGGTGCCTCTCCATCTTAGTCCGCATCTGTATATCCCATTAACAAGAAAAAATTAGGTGATGTTATATTGAATAATTAATAAATACCATGTTGTATAAAATGTAATATTAAGCACACAACCAGATATAATTACTCTTCTTTCTACATAACATCACAGAATTAATTGCTCATCATAAGCATACAAATAACATTTCATATCCTTTGCCAGCAGACGTCTGGACTTAAATCCAAATTCGGCTTACACAAAACGAAGATCCAAATTACGCATAGTCTTAACAACATGATACAAAAGCTCTTAGCACGAAAGGTCAAGCTCCTAATCTAGCGCTCAGTCGTCGTCGGAGTGGGAGTGCCATCCGTCGGTGTCGACGTATGGCTCGTCGGCGAAGGCCTCGTTCGGAGCCATGTCCTCCTCTAGCGGCTTGGGACTGAGGATCACGCCGTCCTGTGGCTCGGGATCCTCGGGTGCAGGTGCTACGGCTGCTGCCTGCTGATGGTGAAGAGCGTGGAAAGCCTCGTGCAGGTTGTTGATGTACTCCTGCTATTCGTTGAGGTGCCCCTCTAACTCTGCGACTCTATCCTGCAAGCCTTCAGACTCAGTGCAAGCTTCATTCCTGGAGTTGGTGGCCTCGAGGAGCAACTGCTCACCAACCACGCGAGCAGCGATCTCCCCCTATACCTTAGTCTGAGCCTGGTCACGCTCCAGAGTCATCTGAGCCAACTCTGCCTGAAGGTGTGCTACAGCTGTCTCGAACTCCTATTGTAACTGGCGCTTGCTCTCAAGAGTGGAGTCGTGGATCTCGTTCACATCTGCAAGACTACGCTCCAAACTCTCACAAGTGCCAAGAAAACCTCCAGTGGCACTCATGGCTAGAGTCTCGCAATAGAAGAGGTCCTCCTCATCTCCTACCAGGGTTGTCCCCTCGACCTATATCCAATCCACAGGAAAAGGCTGTCCATAGGGAAACACTCCGGGCCAAGCTGCTGCAAGGTCCCCGGGAAAGCGAGCGATGATATCCTTTAGCACTAGGTATGCTGCCCTATTGGCACCATCCTTAGCAGACGCTCCCTTGGTGATGATTGTCCAGCCAGACCAATCTGGTCTTCCTTCCATGGCTTTCACCTTGACCTGAACCTTGACCAGAGAGTCCTGACCATATTGCTTCTTCTGCCAAGAGTACTTGGGCTCCCTACCCTCGGGATACCCAATGGCGTGCAAAACCCGGCAAAGGATAGTTGGCAGCCCAAAGTACATCAAGAAGTTCCCCTTGGTCATCTTTGTTGCCAAAGGATAACGGGGAACTCCTCCTCCTGTTACCTTCCTGGCGGTCAGATGGGTGCGAGGCATCTGTAGAAAAAGGGTTTCGGCTCTCGTGAGACGGATATTAAGTTGGTGAATTTTATCAAAAAGGAACAACTTACAATTTAAGGGGAGGTATGACATGGTGCAATAATATAAACATGATGCATGATCATAATTACGTTCTCACTCAACTAGAATGACTCGCAATTCCTAACGTTCTAGTCGGTGGCAAGACGATCTCTCATTACGCGGTTATTCATTCCACACGGATATGCAGTTAGTGTGCATGCAGAAGATTCATTTCAGCCCAAAAAGAACAAAACCCAATGCAGAAAAAATCACCGGGCACCTCCTGATACGCGCTAAGTACATATCAGTTAGTTACCAAAACCTTATGCACCAAGCTCGGAAAACCCACCCAGCATTTCATACTTCTCAGATGTGTTTGCGTAAATTTTACACATCCTTAAGTAACCATATCACTTCCCTAGACCAATGGTTGGAAGGTCATGCTCTCACAACTCACAAATGGTTTTCAATGCAATTTTCGAAACTTGTATCATGCTTCCAAAGAATGATACCCCGACACCTTTTAAAGATCCAGCATGAACAACTCCCTGAACCCAGATAGCATTCCTAAGCCACCTGATTTCCTAGTATAAGGCTACGGACTGGACTCTGGCACCCTAAGTTTTCAAACTTGTTTATAAAAATAGTTTTGAAATACCCGTTTTGCTTCAAAGTTGCTCAAATGAATGAGGATACCTGAACTCAGCTTTGATACCAATTGTGGCAGAACCATCCAAATGATAAGAAATCAAGTACCAAAGTAGATGACTTAATTGCCACTTAAAACACTTGAGCCCGTATAATCTCGGTAGTCCAGAAATCTCGAAGGATTTCTAACAATCGTATATCCGATCAAGATCACGCAAACTCAGGTATCCACATTTGAACGAATCACAATAGAAACGAAATATTTAAAGTACGAAATAACAGTTATTACAACACTTTGTTCCAAATAAAAGTAGTTCTTACACCACAACACACATGGAAAAATGAAACATTGTTTTTAATTCCGAACCCAAAGTTTTACTCCACATGAATACCATTACTAGATAGGGATGCCAACGAGATCATGTCCAACAACAGCAAAAGATGAGCTCGTAGAAGACCTTGCCCAAGGCCTACTCCTCTTCTCCTTCGACAGGATAGAGACAATGCTTACAATAGCCAAAGTATACTTGGCCATCTGCAACAAATGGGATAAACCCTGAGTACGGGGATGTACTCAGCTAGACTTACCCGTCTAACTGAAAATAAAGACTCCAAGGATATGCAAGGTTTTATATAGAGTTGGCTAACTTTTCGATTGCGGAAGCGCTAACAAGATGAAATATTTTAAAGATTAGAGAGCAGCCATTTTCCATCCTATTATTTATCTCTAGGTTTTGTACCTGCACTAGAGCACTCACTTGGTCTAAACAAACAATTAATATAATACCATATCATATTTCATTGTCAATATTTTAGTAGAACCGTCATCGATGTTGCATGGAGTTGTACCGTGGTGAAGCTCAGCATAATCCCCCAGTATCCGGTGGGAGGTGGCGACTCGAAACGATATACAACCAGCTGGCAAGATTACCTTTAACACACGCCCACACTTTCCCCCGTCGGTCCATGCATTGGGTCACCGCTCAACACTATCCAGGTAGTAACGTCGCGAACTCCAATTGGTCCACCCAATTGTATAAATCAGTTGGCCACCACGGGGCAAGTCGTATCTACAAACTAGAGGGTGCGGCAGCAGACGGAGAACGGCCTAGACAGTGAAGCTCGGTTTCGGGGTCGAAGATCACAACGGCCCCTATGTGAAAGTGCGCATTCAAAGATGTAAGAGGGCTACCATTGTATACAAACCTATACGATCCAATGGATGGACTGCCCTTGGATTCCGGTTGACCGCATTTCATTACTACCATTGGTTCTTTCCCACGATAGAAAAATATAGCCAACCGTGATGGGTATTACCCCCATGGGATAATACTATAATTATAGATCTAACCATTTAATCCAAGCATGTTGAGTGGTTGCTTTTACTTTTATTTAACAAGTTAACAAGGTAGGTAATTGAAATGTCAAGGAAGGTAATGTAACAATTGGGATTCATCCAATTCCTAGCACTTAATGCATCACAGTATAAAAGTATGAGTAGATTAATATTGAAATGCTTGGGTGGCTTAAAATGCTTCGGGGCTTGCCTTGAGTAAAGGTAGAGTGCTGGTGGTCAGGGCACTCAGGGAGGTTAGTGTTGAGCTCGTGGGACTCCTCGTTCAACTCCTGCATCTCCTGGACTCCTTCCTCTGGAAGTGGCACCTGGGGTTCCTCTACTAATCCTAAATGTTTGAAATGCATATAAGTAAATCATGGGTGCATGGATGATGCTTGACAAGAAATTAAACACTCAAGGTTACTTCTAGATTTATAGTAACTATTCACTCTAGTCTCCACTTTACACAGCAAGTCTATTATAGACAACTCAGAAAAATCTACCAAAATTACAGAGGATAGATCAAGCCTACTGGATGCTACTACAGAAAATTCATCCACAACAAAGCTACCAAACAGCAGATACAAAAAGATGAGTTTAAGTGTAACAGGGTGAAACATGCTATATCTTATTTTTAACATGTTCTTTACTTAGAAACATATTTATCAAGAAAGTTCCATGCTCAGCATTAACAGATTATTTTCTATATGATTTTCCAAAGAAAATCCTAGAAAAGAACACTTGAACTACAAGTACAATCTAGGTTGAATATAATTTGATAATTCACCCCATTCCTTTCTATATTGACTTGATAAACAAATCTCTCTAAGTATCCTCAAGAGATACATGTTACTACAAGTGGTTTCCTTTGTGGTAATGTGTGATAAAGGGGGAGAAATTGTGTTAAAATGATAGTGAAAGGGGGAGAAATAGTAATAAGGGGAAATATTAAAATGAGAAACATGATAAGGAAAGAAACAAGTGGAATCTAGAAATAGGGGGGAAATAAGTTTTTGGAAAGATGAAAAATTAAAATTTGAGCACACAAGTAGGGGGAGCAAGCCTATGAACAATTTGTTGCATTTGAATGTGCATTCACTCATATGCTTGCTTGCATTGAAGTTATAATATTTTTTTTCAAGTGGTTTCTTGCTTGTGTGGTGCATGACTAGTTGTAATCTTGATTGATGATTTGACCACTAGCATGCATAGGAAGTTAGCTAGATATCCTATCTTGTTATTTTGTGTATTCCATGTGGTGTCAATCTAACCATGTTGCTAAGGGTGAAATGATAGGCGCACTTCGATTGGTATCACGCTTCAAAGGTCTACTCTTAAAACCTTAGCATCATGTCATAGTTTGTTAGTTGTTCACCCCTCCAAAAGTTCTATCTATGCATGTGTGCAAAGCTTGATTCATATTAATTGAAGTGCACACATGTAGGAGGAGTTAACACTATCAAACCAACTTGGAAATGATTGACCACTCTCTTTTTAATCATATCTTCCAAGTGGTGTCAAGCATTTCAAAGTTGAAAACAAAATCATTTTTCATATCATTTTATATGGGTTGTCATCAATTACCAAAAAGGGGAGATTGAAAGATCTCTATTGTTTTGGGTAATTGATGAAACCTAAGTACTAACCTAGCTCTAAGTGGTTGAGTAGGTTAAGTACACCAAGGTGAAGAAAAGGAGACAAGTGATGGACCAAGGTGGAGGCTAAGGAAAAATGTCAAAAGAGCTCACACATGCAAATGAAGCAAGAAGGAGAAAACCATAAGCTATTCAAGGCAAAGGTATACTAGGGCTTTTTTATTTTGGTGATCAAGACACCTAGTGGGTGTGATCACATTTAGGATAGGTAACCGTACTATGAAGAGGGGAAAATAGTTAGTCGTTACACCTATCAAGTGCCATTAGGAGTTCATTGCATTGCATTGCATCTAATCCTAATGAGCAACCTTGTAAAACTTGTTAAAATATGCCACCCACATGCACAAGTCAGTGGAACACTTGGTGGTGGAACATGAGAAGCAAGGGAAGCAAAAGAGAAGAAGAAGCAGCTCAAGACAGAGCGTCGGACCAGTTGTGCTTGAAGCACCGGACCAAGGCAAGTGGTCTGGTGGCTGCTCCTAGCACTGGCCAGCAACTGAAGAAGCATCGGACCAGAGCTCAAGTGGAGCACTGGACCATAGACGAGTGGTCCGGTGGCTCAACTCAGATTCAACAGAAGGCTAAGACAGGCGTCGGACCAGTCTGCATGGTCCGACGACCTAGTCCGACGAAGTAGTCTGCAGCTCGGGTGCTCACTGGATAAGATGATCAAGACTCGGAGGAGGCTCCGAACCACTCGGTATGGTCCGGTGGCCTAGTCCAGAGGTGAGGTTCGGAGCTAGGGTGCTTACTGGACTCTGGTTTTGGCCAAGGACAAAGTGTCAGACCAAGCACCGGACCAGGCGTCGGACCAATGTCTGTACCAAGGCGAGTGGTCCGACGGTGACTGATCAGCGCGCCAACGGTCGAATTACAAAGCGTCGGACCACCCGCAATAGTCCGACGGTGGCGACTAAAGTGGTCCGATGGTTACTTTCTACAGCTCTAAAAAGGGAAAAACGGCTAGTTTCTTTGAGGAGGCTATATAAGGGTATGTGACTTGTTCTAGGAACCGCTCTTCCACATTTGGCTGATTGCATACTCTTGTGAGCAAACCACACACACTCGCACTCATCTCTTAGTTGATTTTGATCATCTTTTTGAGTGAGTTGAGTGATCAAGTGCATTGCATGAGTGTTTCATCTTATTGGCACTTGGGAGTTGATACCGCTGCTAGTTTCTTGTTACTCTTGGTGATTGCCTTCACCTAGATGGTTTGGAGCAAGCGGTGTGGATTCGAGAAGCTTGGTGATTGTGCTTCGTCGACCACAAGTGAGGATTGTGAGGGGTTCTTGTGCCTTCCCCGCGGGAGATCGCAAAGGTAAATCTAGTGGATTGCGCGTGTCATTGAGTGCCCTTATCTTGTGTTGGTTGTGAGGCACCCAGTGATGGGTTTGGCGTGTGATGCCAATTAGCTCTTGAGCCTCCAAGTAAGTGAGCCGACACAACAAGGACATAGCTAGTGGCCAAACTAGTGAACCTTGGTTAAAAATCAAGTGTCAACCTCTTTGCCCATCCTTGTGATTGATTAGTGATCTTGGTGATCCTATTGTGATTGGTTCAATCCTCTACTCGGTGGTAAAATCACTCCTCCCATCTTTGCATTACCTTCTTCATACTTGCAAGTAGTATATTAGGTTGTGCCTAGAGGGCTATTAGACTTGAGTAGGATTTGACTGATCTTAGAATCATATTAGGATAGCAATTGTGTTAGGAGGCTTCGCATTCCTTAGTTTTCCATTGCTAGTTAAGATTTGCCATCTCTTTTGCCTAACTTGTTGTTGAGTTTGTTTTAGAATTTGAATTTAGGCTATTCACCCCCCCCCCTCTCTAGCCTTGGATAGGACCTTTCAGACAGACTATCCTTCCCAGAGTCAGAGCTCGCGAGACACTCACCAGGTTACAGCTTTGGCTCCTAGCTCACATAGTCCAGATCGAAAAGTTTGATCTTTGGGACTTGATCATCAGTGAGATGGAGGACATCATAGCTTCAGGGTTCAGAGGCCACTGGTAGTTGCAGTACGCTCACTGGATTTCTTTCCTGCTTGTGTCACGTGGAGGTTTTATCAACCAGCTTACCACTCTTACCCACTCAGACATAGTCTTTCCAGACTACAACATGGCACAGCTTGTGAGCCATAGTGGCAAAGGTCGTCTGAGGCATCAGGGTCCTCATACCAGGCAGACAGGTATTCCACCTGCGTCAGAGGAGTAGCAGGAGGCTACTGTTGAGGGCCTTGCAGAGGCCGAGCTTGCAGATCTAGATGCTCAGATAGATGCAGCAACTGATGAGGCCTATGAACTTCCCTCTAACAGCTCGGATGAGGATTACCGGCCAGTCCCAGAGTTTGCACCTCGGTCTCACGACCATGAGGCCGGTGGGTCCGGTGCATCTACAGCTCCAGCCTCCGGCTCTTCAGAGGCCACTATTCTCTCTCTTCTAACTAACATGCAGCAGGAGGGCAGAAGAGTACTGGAGGCAGGCAGAGGAGGTCAGGAGACTCACTGTTCAGCAGCTAGCAGCTCAGGCTGAGGCTCAGGCACATCAGGATGAGTTCCAGGGTCAATTTTTGTCATATCAGATGCAGCAGGCTGAGATTCAGAGGATGCAGACTCAGATACTTGAGCGTCTTCTCAGTTCGAGCTCTGGGCAGACTTTCACTCCACAGCTCCACTTGCCCGGAGTCTCCCAGCAGCAGTTCTCCTCCTAGCCGTAGCAGACAACCCCAGTGGTGATGTCGACTCTAGCTTTACAGCCCAGCGGGCTTCAGGGTCAGGCACCGGCCTCTCCTACTTGCCAGACATCGATGACACAGGTGTACTCTTGGTTGGCTTCTCCCGGTGAGTTTTAGACCAGATTCACTCCTACCCGGGGGGCACACTTGCAGATGCTACACGGGATCTCACAGCTTCCTACAGAGAGATCACCGGTGAGGACTCCCCAGTGCTAGCAGCGCAGCGCGACACTCAGCCACCTGCGGATGATCCTTCGGCGATGGGCACCCACCTTTCCTCAGTTGCCTTGTCGGAGGTTGCCCCAGACTGCTCTACACAGATAGTGACTACCCCTCCTCTGACTGTTGTTTAGTCAGATGCTACGGCAGTTGTAGCAGAGGCTGTTGAGTCACCCGCACTAGCTCAGCAACAGGAGCAGGCAGAGGCAGTCACCGTGGTAGTATCTTCGCTACTTCACTCTCAGGGTTAGCCAGCAGAGTTAGTTGCAGTAGTTACACTTGCAGCCCTGGCAGTGATAGCTTCCCCCTCGCCTCATCTGTTTACTTGTCGGGCTCCTAGACCCGCATCTACAGAGGCAGGACCATCAGAGGCCCCAGCTGAGCCTCAGGGGGAGCCAGCAGAGTCCGCTCAGCCTACCCAGACCGCTTCTCAGTCAGTTCCGATGTCAGAGGGTCAGGCAGCAGAGGACAGTGATGACAACCCAGACTACACTCAGTTCGATCTACGTCCGCGCACCTCGTCGGCCTCTCTTCTAGATGCTCCAGCCGACCCTTAGCTTTTCGGTGCTTGGCGCCAAAGGGGGAGAGAGAGTTGAGTATTAGAGATAGGGGGGGGATTTGGTTCTTTGATGTGCTTATATTCCCCCCGTACTCATTCATCATATCTACTTTTATGCATTGTATATTTGTGTGTGTGTCTGCTTGATGTTTGAGATACTCCTGTGATTGTGGTTGTGTGACAAACTCTTATCTTTCACTAATATATCTTGTGAGTTGTCACTTATTCATGATATGACTTTGTGATCAAATGGTAATTGAGCTTCCGCGCCATACTCTGATACTTATTTGAGAATATCATGAGGTACTATGATTCTATTTCATATTCATGAGTACATATTTGTGGCTTGGCTTGGATGAGCAAGTATTCTTCATTCTTATCCACTAACCCTTGCTCAACACATCCAAGTTACTTGAAATCCTAACCTTTCAATCACCAAAAAGAGGGAGATTGAAGAATCATGACCCTATTGGTTTTGGTGATTAACGGCAATTAGAGATTGTTATGGCTAATGTGTGTTTTGCAGAGCTATGCGTAGCTTAGCCATAGTGATCAACATGAATGGGCATCAATGGTTATCACTTAGCCCCCAAGATGGATATCGTTTCGGATTTCAAAGAGTCGTGATGAAGACCCTGGAGTGATAGGCTAAGTGTTATAAGGAGATGAAGGGCACTTAGTATAGATAGGTCTTTATTAGATCTTTGGTCGTACTATAAAGGGGGTTGAGACTAGTAGCTTGACTTAGGAAAGCTTCATGACTTAGGTGTGGTGCACACTTGACTTTCTTAGCTCTAAGCAAGCCTATGGTGATCGTAAGATAGCCTAGAACAACATCCATTTCCATCGCGACAAAAACCGAAGTTGAGAGAGCTTTTCTCTGGGCGTCGGACCCTAAGTGCAGGGTATTCACCCTGAGCGTCCGGCGCGCTAACAAAGAGCTCCAGAGACGTCCATTTTGCGACAGACGCGTCTGTCGCATGGGCGTCGGACGCTGTAGAGCATCCGGGAATATTTTCCCATAAACCCGAGAGCAGCCAGTTGGCGCCGGACGCTGAGGCGCAGCGTCCATCACCAAGCGTCGGAGCGTCTGACGCCTGCTGACGTACACAATTACTAGCCATTGGAGCAAGCGACGGAGCGTCCTTCGCCAACTTAAAACAGGCAGTTTTCTCAGCTCGAGGTAGTTTTGTGTGGGGGCTATAAATAGCCCACCCCTTGTCTTCCCACCTTAACTTTGCTCATTTCAGTTGTTGAGTTGCTTGAGAAGGTTGGGAAGAGAGCAAGATCCCTAGAGAGAGAGAGTGATTCGTGAATCCATCCATCCTCTCCTCTAGTTCATCCAAGAGACCAAGTGTGCATCCACTCTAGTTGTGAAGCCTGAGTGAGTCAAGTGAAGATCAAAGCTTGTTACTCTTGGTGATCGACATCACCTAGACGGTCCGGTGGTGCTTGGGAGGAAGGTGATCGCCGGAAGATTGTCGACGACCCTTCTCCATCAACTTGTGATCGGTTGTGGGCGATTCACCGAGCCGGAGTGGCGAAGAATCAGCCCGTAGAGAGCACTCTACCCTTGCGCGGGTAGAGGGGGAGCAATACCCTTGCGCGGGTGCTCCAACGAGGACTAGAGGGGAGTGTCGACTCCTCGATACCTCGGCAAAACGTCGTTGTGTCAAGATTTCTATCCCTAGCTCTTTCATACCGCATTACTTACCGCTTGTCCTTACTTTCATTGAATTGCTACCGCTCTCTAGTTAGGACACACTACCGGTAGGCACTAGGGGGTAATTGGCATTGCTAGGATTTCATATTGCTTTAGAAATTTGAAATAAGCCCAATTCACCCCCCCCCTCTTGGGCATCTTGATCCTTTCAGTATTGTAATCATGATGGCAACTCATAGTACATTGAAGTTGCAATTACATACTTGAAAAAAGTTCATCAAATAGTCTTGTTGGATCTCGTTTTGTTAAGCACTTTTTTCAACAACCCGGTGCAAACGGATCTGAAATAGGTGCTACGGTTTAGGAGATATTGCAGTTTTTCGATCCGAAACAAAAAAGATTCTCTGGATGCGGGAGCGGGACGCAAAGCGAGCGCGGGAGCCGGAGGGTCTATGCATTTGCTACAACAAATGCACCTTGTTGCATTTTAGCCTCGCTCTCTATATATATATAATATATATATTTGTAAGACAATTTGGGGATTAAGCAGAAGCTTTCTATTGTTGCTTGGCTTCCCTTAACTAGGGAGTCGGGAGACCTGATGAGGACATTCTCCATTATTACCCGTTGGCAAAGACGTAACAAATAATGGGCCAAGTGGCCCAGTTGTAGTCGGGCGGCGAACGTGTGAGCCTCTGAATAATCTCACCTTCTTTAGCTTGGGAGGAGGAAGCCACCTTAAAAGGGAGAGTCACACTTCCCCTATCAGACTAGTCTTTTGGGGAGATTGGGTCTTTCTCCGAGTGGGTGTGCCTAAGAACTGTTGGGGTCCGGGTAGCCTCAATTTATCGGACCTCGGCCAACCCTACCTAGGCCGAATGTATCATTTGGTATCAGAGTTGGGCCCTTGTTTAAGGGGGTGGGAATGATGAGGGCATCCTCCATTATTACCCGTTGGCAAAGATGCAACAAATAATGGGCCAAGTGACCCAGTTGTAGTCGGACGGCGAACGTGCGAGCCTCTGAATAATCTCACCTTGCTTAGCTTGGGAGGAGGAAGCCACCTTAAAAGGGAGAGTCACCCTTCCCCTATCAGACTAGTCTTTTGGGGAGATTAGGTCTTTCTCCGAGTGGGTGTGCCTAAGAACTGTTGGGGTCTGGGCAGCCTCAATTTATCGGACCTCGACCAACCCTACCTGGGCCGGATGTATCAAGACCCCAAACCCTAGTTCTCGCTCCTTGCACCCTTCACAATGGCGCTTGTTGATTGTTGTCAGCCTCGACGACCAGCCTCTCCTACAATATCTGATAGACATCCGGTAGGATCCGTAATCCTATCATATAATCTCTGTGATTTACATGAAAAATGTATTCTTATTTTAAATATACTCAGTAAATTCTTATATCTATTTTGTTGGTTGATGGTAGTGTTCTCGAAGGTGGGTGAAATTGAGAGGACAGGAGCAGGAATTCCAGACGATATTGTCTTACCTGGTTTAGCTGGAGCACAAGCTCTTGGTTCTAGCGAGACTACTAGAAGGAAGGATATGTGCTGAGATCAAGAATAACCTTGTTTGCATCAGAGAACAAGCTCAGAGGATTCAGAGATTACAACATCCAGAAGGCATTCAATTTCTTAGACATGTCCATGAAACAGCAGCATGTCCTTGGCATAGAACATTCATTGTATATATATCTAAGCAATCGTGCAATCATGCATTTGGAGTATGTTCTCTCTACACTTTGCACTACGTGTTGTCATAGAGTAGTGTGCCTTGTTTTTTAATGTCTTGAAGTACTAGTTCCTATGCAGTGCTGAAGTTTGTTTTGCATATTTTCAGTGATGTAGATAGTGTCTTTGTGAAGGTTTTTGTGGAAAGTCATTTGATTGGCAATGGTGATGAGAGGTTATATTGAGCTACATGGTTTGGTCTGGTCTAGCAGATAAATCAGACCTTGCCTGATGGGTGGCCATGTGACTAACTTCTTTTACTATTACTACCACAGGGAGGAGGATTGCAGGTAAAATGAAGGCGATACGAGTACAAATCTCTCTTACTAGTTATTTGTCACCTTCAGTGAGACTTAATTTTCCCAAGCGCTGGTTGTTGATCCAAAGAAAAAGATTACATTTGTGCGTGTATGTGTGCTTACTTGTATTTGTTCAATAACCGAAACTCAACTCTGAACACAATGGGTTCTGCAGATACGGAGCCAGCCTATTATCGATGTACTTGAGGTGCCACTTGGCCATGCAGCAGCAATAGAGCACAGTGGCTAGTAGCAGCACGGCCGACATGCCATTTGCTGCGCTGCACCGGTTGCCATGGTAGGTCTGTCCAAGTCTGACACCAACGCTCACAGTTCCATCAGCTGGAACGGCCCTGGTGTTCTTCCTACAGCCAGCAGCGGCGAATACCAATTTTTTTTACCTTTTCCGGTCTGAGAGATACAAAGCCTTGGACTGGGCAGGCCCTTTGGCTTCAGGGACAGTGGCACGCGTGATCACAATGCAGAGTGGCAGCCGGTTCACTAGGTTGCTGCCCGAGCAGTGCCATATTTGGTGTTGTAGACCCGTTAACACCATGAGCAGTGTTAGCCGTTCATTTGTTAAAAAATTAAAAAAATAGTTTTGTAGACCCAGTAACAGGTTTGACAAAAAAAAATTCTGTAGTTCTCTGTCAGTTTTTCTAACACTCTGATTGGTCAAAAAAGTGATAGATTTGAGCAGCTAAAATCTGTCCATAGTATGTAGCAGCTGAAATTTGGTTTTCTAACACTCTAAAATCTTGGTTTTCTAGTGTACTTATCATGCATCATATGTAAATATTTGATTATATTTGAAATTATTTTACTTCTCAGAAAACAAGATTTCCATATTTTTATGGACGGAGTACCTAGTAAATGTCTCCGGATATGCTCCAACCGAGCATCGGACCATTTGTTTAAAAACGTGCAAAACTTGTCTTACACAAGGAGTCCACTACTTGATCGTTTCCTGCTTCAAGTCATCAAATGACAAGCAACCTCTACTGCACACATATTGTTATATCATTCGCTACAACAACAAAGGCAAGTTGGCTTAACATTGATATCATAAACTCAGATCACCCTTCTAGTGACGCCTTGCATGGCAAACCTCTTATTGCATGCTTGCACTGGAACCTGTAAGAAAAAACATGAACTATTAAAAAGGGATTGACCACAGTCATGGCAGAAAATTTATTGTAACTAGATCATAGTTATTGGACCAGGATTCAGTAACATCTTAAAAAGAGTTAACGACATCGTTTCCCTCGTTCAGAACCGTCAAAACATAGAAGTTACTATTCTAGAATCAAAGCCAAAGTAGATGCATAATCAAATAATTTCTAAAACAGAACACCGTTCATCTGAGAAACAAACTTGCAATTTGATAATGCAGCCCTGGATCCTTATCCTATAGAAGGTACAGAAATAATTTGTCATGAAGTAGGAGAAGACATTACATTCAACACTGTAAAAGGTATGAAAATTGTGGAAGAATCCTACAGCTGAATCAATTGTAAGATGATATGACAAATGAAAAATTACCAAATAACATCTGAAAAAGAAGATTCTGAAGTGGAACATGGGTCATCAACAATTGGCATATGGTGCTGGTTGTTCCCTGAACACACTGATCTGTTGCACTTTATATGCATTTGAATAGGTACAACCTGAGGTGAAAAGTTTAGGTCTGAATTATCCTTGGGGAGTTATATTTTACAGAGTAATGCTGATTAACACATATGAGTGAGTTACATAAATTTAACGTTGACGAAAGAACAATACCTTTTTGCTATAACGAAAATCACGCCTTGGCAGGAAATCCAGCGGTAGGTTCAATGTACTGGAACATCTTACCAACAAAAACAACTTGATAGGTCCTTGAAGAGAATACAAATGGAAAAGCAGTAAGTTAAAAGTGGTCTGTCACCTCAGCCAAACATGTATAGCAAAAGAGAAGATACAATACCTGTGTAGGACAAACTCCCTGCTCCACATGATACAAGAGCACGGATAGCCTAGAAATACACAAGTTTTTTTATCATTCAAAGATGACAAATTCTAAATAGATGCTGATAACATAAGAACTCATGATAAGGCACTCCATGTATTCATGCCTAGGAATGTGGCAATTTACATGACAACAACTGAGCCATACGCTGAACTACAAACCGATAATCTGTCATAAAGATAACAAAAAATTTAAATTCAAGTAGAAACTAAAAGGTATCAAGTTTCGGATTTCCCATGGATACAACAATGATATCTTAACTGGATAGTTCATAATACTTAACCAAGAACAAATCATAAAAAATAGAGTAATTCTAGATCCAGGGGAAAATGTTGGTGCAATAGTAGCTCACCTTCCGAGAAACAGATTGAGCTAACTTGGTTAGAGGATGCTCTTTGGCACTTCCTGAATCAAAGATACCATGAGAAATTGTAATGTCATAAACAAATAGGGGTCGTACAAGGCTTCCTCCAAAGATCAGGATGACTCCTTCAATGCTTGAAACTTCATCAAGTGCATGCTGAAGAGAACAGAGTAAGGTAGAGATGCCATTCATCAACTTCTCGTGCTTCTTTATTCTACGTCTAACCTCCCTTTTTCGCGTGTTGTATCTTCTCTGATCAGATGGTTTGAGTTCAGCTGGTTGTAATGTCATTTCTATCTAGAAATAGTTATAATTCACAAACTGGTTACTTTTCAAAATAGATGGCAGTAGGAAAATGTTTACTGAATACTGAAATTACCATTTCCTCCTTCAAACTTGCATATTCATTTTCAAGACTCGGCAAAACCCTGGCAAAATAGGAAATTTAAGACACACACCAAATTCATTTGATAGGAAATTTTAATAGCGCAGTACGTACTGAGCCTACCCTATCTTAGAAAAGAAACTACTATGTTCTTCAATTGTTATGCATGGAGATATACATTTAATAACACAACACAGTAGCCCCAGGAAAATAAGGTTTTGGAATGCACAATTTGAATAACTCAATTATGAAACAAAAAATAACTTGACCCATTTGGGGTATGACAGCCCTTGGGCATTCTGCTTAAGAGTTTAAGGTAGAAGGTAACCTTCTCATGTAGGTCGACAAAATACCCCTATCCGATCCATACACAACAACACTGTTGACCATGTGAGAACCTAGGCCGGTCCTTAGACATGTGCTTTGGTGTGGGATAGATGAGGGGATTTTTGTAACCCCAATCCTAATGTTCACTCCCACAGGGAGCCACGGGGAGTCAAACCCAGAACCTGAGGAGTGCTACTAAAGCCACCTAACCAATTCGGCTAGGCACGGACTGCTACGTATATTGTTGTTACTGGCTGTTGAGCATGGACCCACTCAATGGTGTCAGAGATATATACACTTCATCAAGAACTCAAGCAACAAAGAGAGTAGTCATAACTGTTTGGACTGTGCCTTTCTTGTGAGCGACCTACACAATGGTGTCAGAGACATATACTTCATCAAGAACTCAAGCACCAAAGAGAGTATGTTTTTTCCTGTGATTATTACAGGAAACTTTTGTCCGCATGTGAGCACTGTGAAATCATTGACCAGGAAAACAAAAAAGGGAATAAAAATCAACCTACAGTATTTAACAAACTATCACCATGGGGCATCAATTGGTTATGTACCGAAACAAAAGTAAATCATGACAGCTTCGGCTCAGGATTGACAAGAAACAACACAAATGATAGTAAATGTCACTAGAGATCAAACAATATATGCACAAACCAAGATCCATAAGATGGTTCCAAATAAAATACCTCAGCAGCCAGGACAAGACAATATCAAGAAACATTCAGCTAAAAGCGCAAGGACAAGCCCGACAAACTAAGAGTACATCTGAAATCAGGGTGTATCACAGAATTATACAGAAGCAAGTGGCTTAGTGTGCGAACTAAATCTCCCGTTTTAAAAAACCATCCAATGAATTGTCCAGTAAATCAGAGTTCAACTGCATGTAATGATATAATCCACTATAGCCAGTCAATCCAATGTTGCCATTCCGCTATCAGGCGAATTGCTCCATAGCGTAACCATTAGAGTGCGAACTGGTCCATCGTAAAATAAAGCTAATCCAAACCCTAGTTAGAGTAACTGGCCTGAAGTTTGTTCTAGGCGACCATAAGCAAGGTTCGATCCAAATCGATCAAAACCAAAGCCGCGCACGATCAGGTATACAACGAAAAGGCAATATCAACTACGGCAAATCGCTCGAATAGACCAAAACAAAGAACTTACACCGAAAATAACAATATCCGCCAATGATTCTACTAAATCTCAAGATTGCACAGGAGAAAATAGGGAGGGATATATCGGGTATTACGAGGGGATCTGGTGGTGCATGTAGAGGGCGAAGCCTACGAGCTCCTTCACGACGTGGAACACCTCTGACCGCCGCAGCGCTGCCGCCGCCGCTTGAACCTCCACAAGTCCTATACCCCGCTGCTCGGCGCCGCCGCCTCCGCAGGCGTAGGTGTCGGTCTCCATCTCGTCGTAATCCCGCCGCCCGCCCCGCCCCTCGCCCACCGCCGACCGTTAATAGGAATTCGAAATTTTTGGGAAGGTTTGAGCAGACCTGTTCCGTTGGGGAGGAAGGTCCTCCTTTGAAGGGGATATTTAATTTTTTATTATTATAGCGGTCGACAACTCTTCAGATCTCACGTTAACTGATAATGTTATTTTTTTAACATCTCTTTCGTGCGATCTCATATATTTTTACTATATTTGTCGTCGTGGCGCCGGTAGTCGAGTGCAAAATGACCTTCAATGCCCCTACCCTCACTCAGTCGGGTGTATGGATCGTCCGAGCCGGCCCAGTCGCTTCCCAGTCCCCGTCGCCTTTTCTTCCCCGCAACAACGGCGACCCGCTCGCGCTCGCGGCGGCGCTGGGTGACGGCGAGGACCGCATCAGCCGTCTCCCGGACACGCTCCTGGCCGACATCATCCATCGCCTCCCCACCAAGAACGTCGGGCGCACCGCCGCGCTCTCCACGCACTGGAGCCGCGTGTGGGCCGGGACCCTGCTCCTTGTCGACGACGCCCACCTCCTCAACGACGGTGGGACCAACGACGTCACCGTCGGGCGCGCGCTCTCGTGCTGCGAGGCCGTGCACTCGGGCCCCGTCCGCGGCATGCGCATCACCCGCGTCTCCTTCTACGCGCATGAGTCGTGGGCGGTCGGCGGCGGGAGCGCGAGCGGGCGCGGCCAGCGACAGGAGAGCGCGCGGGCGGGCGCGAGCGCGATGGGTGTGGGCATGGCCGGCGGCGCGAGCGCGCGGCTGACGAGCATTCGCGGGCGGGCAGCGGCGCGGGTGCGGGAGGCGCGAGCGCGAGCAGGCGCTGTAGGCTAGCGCGGTGGGAGGCGGGCGGCCAGGAGCGCGAGGGCGCGCGGGTGCTGGAGGCAGGTTTGGTGGAGACTCGTGGTTGACGATTGACGAGGATGAGGTCCCGATGCCCCAAGCCTTTAGCGGCTGCTCCGGAGAAGAAGAAGGGGACGGACGGGGAAGCGAGCAACTAGGTGTTGACGGTCGTTAAGTATCAATTTCTATATGTCAACAAGAGATAAAAAAGACTTAATTGAATCACCGACATAGACTTATGGGGTCCAACTGACAGAATTCCACAAGTTTTGATGAGTTTATGTTTTTACAGGGAGTTATCAGGAAAAGAGCAAAGGATGGTCCACATATCATGTTTACATAGAGATAAAGGACCTTCTCACGATCAAGAATACTCAGGAAGGCTTTAGAAGAGACTAGACCAAGCCGAAGGCCGATAGGGCCCACACCCAGGGAGGCCGCCCTAGGGTTTGGGTGGCCGCCCTACCCCTGTGGCCAATCAGGGTGAAGTTCGCGGATCATGCCTAACCGCCTTTGAGGATGAATCTAAACCACTCGCTTAAGGTCGGTTTGATCCGACGGTCCACATTCATTTGAGGGGCTATATAAGGAAGGCCATGCCACCCCTGAGAAGGAGGAAAAATCATTATTAGAGGAAACCATCAAAGCTAGGGTTTCATATCCCTCTCTCCACCAGAGAATTAGAATAGCTACTCCCAATTCCTTCAAGACCTATATGATTGATTAGATAGATTTAGATAAGTAGAGCATCACGCTCTGGATTTCGGATCGTCGTCATAAAGATTGGTATTATCTTGTATCTCTCTCTACGACTTTATTCTTAATATCATTATGTTTCTATTTATTATGTTCTTAGTTTATTCTAGTTCTATACTTGATATAGTTATGATTGATAATGAGTTTATGTATGAGTTTGCAAAGCGCTTAACTCTTCCCTCGAGGGAGTTAGGTGGTAGGTCACATGTAAGCGTGGTGCTTAGATACTATTTAGGTGGTCGGGTCGCGTGGTAGTTCGTGGAAGTGATAGTTCCATTGATTCTTATATAGTCCAGCCCCCATTGGTAGGACAAGCAGAATTGGTATTGCGGAGTAAGTCTTGCTATGTTCTGGCTTTCTTTAGCGATGTTCCTTATACATAGATGAAGAGTCCTTTATGCTATATATGATTGTATATGTGCTAGAGTAGATTATGACTTAATAGATTAGAATACACTTAGAAGTTATTCTCTTACTAGTCCGACGTCATCTTACATTTATATGGAGTAGTCTATCTCTAATCTCTGTGTTATTTATCTTTGAACTTACACTTCAATATCTTTATTATTATTATGGCTTACCCCCTGCCGAAGCAAGTGACTGTGTGATTGAGTTTTCTCATAAGTAATCATGCTCTACAAATCCATCTCTAGTCTTAAACCTTTGTTAGTTCATGCCACCAATGTTTTGCTTTTCCTTTAGCAAAAATATAAATAAATGATACCTGGAATTACTTCTTGGTGAAGTGCTACAATTGGTATTTTATCTGTGCGCTTGCAGATAGAATAAATATATTTTCTAGAGAGTCTTTACATTCATAAATACCACCGCACATTTCTAGCGCCATGTTGGGGATGACAACGCAGTACTCAAAGTGGTGTTAAGAAATGTCAACAAGCATTTCTGGCACCGTTGCCGGGGATATAAAACATCGGTATGCATAGAATATAGATATATATTAGAATTAGACTATGGAGAAAAATTGCATGAACAACTACTCAAATGAGAAATCATAACAAGGCACCTCTACTTTGCCAGGATCACCCATGTTGTTTTCTATGTTTATATTTTATACAGGGTATTGCAGGATTGACTTTGATACATTCAACTCTTCATCATTAGAATCAAAGCAATCAAGAAAGAAGAAGCTAGTCACCAATTTTTGAAGCTATGACACAAAAGACCCTGCGAGAATTCTCCGCTCCAAGCATTGAGAATATTCGCAATGGTCCGGTACTTGAGGCAGAAGAAGGAGAAGAAGAATTTGAATTTGAGCTCAAGCCAAGCCTCATCAATATGGTGCAAGCTACACAATTCAGTGGAAAGGCACATGAAGATGCTAGTGCACATTTGCAGAATTTCTTAGAGATTGGAAGCACAATCAACATCAACGGAATCAGTCAAAACACCATACTCCTTCTCCTCTTTCCATTCTCACTTATGGGAAGAGCGAGGAAGTGGTTCTACACCAACAAGGAAGATATCAACACTTGGGTGTTCAAATGTCTTTCTAGCAAAGTTCTTCCCTATAGGCAAAACCAATGCCTTAAGAGGAAGGATTGCCAATTTTCAACAGCAGAAATCAGAAACCATTCCAGAAGCATGGGAGCATTTTCAAGGATACCTATCAGATTGTCCTCATCATGGAATGGCAGGATGGTTACTCATGCAGACCCTTTACCATGGATTAACTCAAAAGACTCGTGAGTGCCTAAACGCATCTTCTAGAGGATCATTTTTGGAACTTACACTTGGAAAAGCAGAGATACTTATGGACAAGATAGCAGAAAACCAAAGCTGGTCCCAAGACAAAGTTTAACATTGTCACCAAACAAAAGAAATACCGAGGAAGTAAATTCACTATCAACGAAGATGGATGATTTGCTCCATTGGCTTGAACAGAGGACTAGATATAAAGAAGATCGAAGGGCCATTGAAATGGCATACAAATGCCCACATCAACCTACTCCAAGTCAACCCAATAGCAACGGTATGAATTCAGGTAATACTTCAAACCAAACTACTTTAAGGAATTTAATTGCGCAACAAACTAAAATTAATTCGAATCTTGAATAAAGGTTAGAAGCAAATGAATTCTCTTTAAAAGATATACATGATAAAATGGATTCTCTAGTATCTGCTTTTAATGAACAAAATATTCTTAATAAAAGGGTAGAGCTTAAGTTAGCAAACCTAGCTGTTGTTTTGCCTGTTGCCACTAACATTGAGCAGGTAAAAAATATAACTACAAGAGGAGGGAAATCCACAAGAGATCCCCCTCACCCAAGAGGAACAAGGAGAGCACCGTCAATAACAGTAGTAGTAGAAGAAGAGAATCCCAATGAAATAGAAGAATTGCTACAAGCACCAAATGACCAAGAAATGAGAAAAGATTATCACGACACCAACTATTTACCATTTCCTAGAAGAAACAGAGGATTGCAGTTGGATGAGCAGTTTGGCAAGTTTGTAGAGGTTATCAAGAAGTTATATGTCAACATACCTCTACTTGATGTCATACAGGTCCCTACATATGCAAAGTACATCAGAGATATTCTTAACAAGAAGAGACCAATGCCAACCACTGAGGTAATCAAGCTGATAGAAGAATGTAGTGCGGCCAGCCTGAATAAGTCACCAAAGAAGAAAGAAGATCCAGGATACCCCACTTGTCGGTGTCTAAAATGGCGGGGTCTAGATAGCCAACGAGTGAATTTCTAAGCGTGTCGGAGATCGGTTACGCTCGGAGAACACAAGGTTTATACTGATTCAGGCACGAATGCCCTACGTCCAGTTTGTTGCGGAGTTGTATTACCGAGCGTGGAGAGCTCGTAGAGGGGAGCTACAAGCAATGGTGAGAGAGGGAAGCGGGTTCCCAGGTCTCGTGTGTATAAGATTCTTGGTTCTGGTGGGAGTTCACGTGAATGCGAGTGTGAGTGTGTGTGAATGAGTCGAGAGAGTTCAGAGAGCGGGAATGGGGGTCCATTCTTGAAGGACCGAGAATGGCAACCAGAGGGGGGGGGGTGAATGGGAGCCTCAAATTTCTCTCGAAATATTCGGGCCACTCTTCCCAAAAGCAAAACCCAGTTGATGGGTGCTCAACCTCCACCGAGCAACGCGAGCGGGGATTCAGACGAAAACGGAGTGCTGAAGGCTCACCGGCTGTGGAGAGAAACTCACCGGAAACCCCAAAACACAGGTTCTCAACCCCTAGGAAAAAGGGGCAAGAACCTAGGCAAAACTGGCAAGAACAACAACTGTCGGACCACTCTGTTAGGACCTCCGGACCATAGCACAAGGTCCGGAGCCTTGGTCCGACGCTTCTGCAGGTGACCGTCGGACTGGTCTGACGCCCACTTTGGAAAGTCCGACGCTCACACAGAAACCATGCAGAGAGTGCCGAAGCTCTGGACCACTGGTCCGACGCTCACCGTCGGACTATTGGAAGTAGTCCGGTGCTCACTCCACCCTCTGCGCAAAACAATACAGCAAGCTCCCTAGCTCCGGACTTTGGTCCAATGCTCACCGTCGGACTAACGCACCTGGTCCGACGCCCTTCGCTGCTTGACACGTTAGCTGGTCAAAACCACCGGACCAATTGCAATGGTCCGGACCTCGGGGAAAGTCGTCCGGAGGGTGGTCCGACGCTCTCGAGCAGAAACTCTGAAACCCGTGAAAACAGTTTCCACTTCGCCAAATCTTTCCAAAAACCTACCAAATGATCACCAACTGCAACCAAACTTTGTAGGCATGGTCCTAGTGCAATTGGGGAGCTATTTCGAAGAAATCATCGCTCAATTTGGCTTAGAGCAAAGGGAGGGGAAGAGATTTGGGGAAAAGCTCAAGAACAAAGAACTCTGCAAAGAAATCACCCGATCTCCGCACTCGTGAGGTTTGAGGAGAATTCCTTCGGTGCAAAGAAGCTCCTCACGATTACGCACAACTTGGTTCAGACAGATTTGCAAGAGCTACTCCCTACAAAGATAAATCATCTCGAGAAAAGAGGGAGCAAAAGCAAAACGCGAAGAACACAAGCAAAACGGGGACACGATCAAGAAATTGAAGCCACCATGGCTTACGGAGGTTACGACCTCCGATTCCTCGCAGCAAAACCAAGTTCTTACAAAGGTTGGTGGAAACAACCTAGGGATCTCATGAACTAGAGAGAGAGAGGGTGCAAGTGATTAGGTTCAAGAGATAGGATGAGGGATACCCCATCACCCCCTACTTAACGAGCTTTGGCTATTTCCCAAAGACCCCCCTAGATACATTTAGTGAACTACTTAGCCTAAGCATTGCAGTCGAAGCTCTGGAAAATATCTCCCGCAATTTGAATGGACGGCCCCGCGTCCTGCCGGGAGTTGTCGTCGCCTCAACGCAACCTCCAGGATTTTGCCACGTGCCAGCCCCGCTTCCTCGGAAGCTCCGCCTAGGTTTTGAGGCCCAAACCCAGGAAACCCGCCACCGGTAGCTTTGGGCTCAAGTACCGAACCCCGAGTTTTGCGGCCCAAATTCAGAAACCGACGCAGATGGTTTTGAGGCCCAAACCACCAAACCACTCAACACGAGCCACCTTGTCTTCGCCCGATCGGATTCCGAGTCCCTTGAGCCTCCGCTCGACTCGCGCGTCCACCATCTTGACTCGACCGACTCGGTCTACCTCCATGCCTTCTTGCACTTGCCGGTGCCGAGTACTAGCCACCACAGCTAGTCCGCCGGCACCCATGGTCCCTCAGTCCGAGCCCTGCTTCCGCCCTTCACCGCTCTCAGTCCATCGACACGACAAGCCTCTACTCAACCTTCTCCACGCCATTGACCACTGTCACTAGGCATAGCACCTGCACACCACAAGCCGATAGACAGGCATACATTTGCTTTCGCAAAGGGTTAGAATAAACCTCTCAAACTGAAACACTCACGTGTTGGACAATCACTCGTCATCAAAGCTGAACATACATGGGTACTTATCCACCATGTGTTCGCAATCTCCCCCTTGATGAGTGCATTGTCAACACAAGTGCATTTCAGATTTGAGCCACAAGGTAAAGCTCTCCTAATGACCAAAAAGCTAAGAAAGCTAAAACGGGGTCACTTGAGAGAAGCAAAAACAAGTCCAAAAACTTGGTTCCCAAAGACATGGGCAACGACTCGACGCAACCAAGCAAACCAAAGCTAGCCCTCAAGAAGAGGCACAAAAACGGGCTCAACACCCCTAGCAAGAGGTAGATACCAATCACAGCTCTCAAAGCTCAGACTTCCAATTTAAACACTAGGGGAGCTCAAAAGATACCAATTGAAACCACTTACATCCCCTAATGCTCAAGAAGCAATCGAAACCTGTCGAAGTCAACAAGGCAAGCTAGACCCTCCAGAAGAGGCAAAGGCTCAACACATCTAGCAAAAGCTCCCCCTGGGCAAAAGCACACTCAAGATACCAAAAGAGCTCCTTAGGGCAAAAGAAGCACACAAACTCCCCCTTGACCAAAGAAGTTTTAAACCAATGAAACCAATGAGATGCACTCTTTCTCCCCCTTGGAAGTAGATGGCTAAAAATGGAATGAAATGCATATCTCTCCCCCTTGTTGACACATGTAGCTCATCAAACATCAACAACTCAAGATCCGGCTACAGATGCCATAAAATGCAAAATGAGTGCAAAAGCTTCATACTTAGAGCTAAGACAATGAATAGATGCTCTAAGTGATGTGATCCTGTGAGAATAGGAAAAGCTCTACGTCCCCAACAAAGACTCAAGTTGAGCTTAAGATCACTTAGAAGCTATTTTAGATAGCATATCATGTGAGAGAAGAGAAAGGGTATCACCTCCTAGAGACAGCTAGACAAGGCAAACAAGATAGGATCTATCTCAAAGCAATCTCATGTATAGCAAGTAAAACTATCGCTTAGCAAAGTTCATACAACAAGCCAATGACCCAACTGAATGAATTTTCCAAATTTCAGAGTTTTGCAACCAATTTTCAGTTTTAGGCACATTTAAGTTGTATGCGAGTGGTTGTAAGCAAAGTGATGTCACTGCTTACCAACCGGGCGAAGTCAAAGGACTTGACACACCTATTTTGGTCACACACAACACCGCTCAAGTATCAACCCATATGGGAAGCAGTCTCGAACACACGGTGAAATGCTCAAAAAGAAGACCCAACTCAATCTTTCCAATTCACAAAACAGAGAGCAATTTCATTTTAGATATTAATCATGGTGCTCAAAGGTAGTGAATGAAACAATGAGGAGTCATAGTTATACGTTATATACAAGGCAGCCAAGAAGGATCTTCAAAAGCCTACACATGCTAGTGCCATTTCAGAGGTGACATGGGGAATTAAATTCAGTTTTAAAGCTTTTCTAACTTAGCTCTATTGTATATCATGTAGATCAAAAAGAGTCTAAGTTAGGCAACACCATAGACACATAAAACACCTCAAATAGAGCATAGATTCATTATATCGGCTATAAGTATGAAGCTTAAAATGAGCTATGTCACAAATGCAAATGAGATGCACAATGCAATGACACCAACTAACACTAACAAGACACCAAAAGGGAAGAAGGACAAAGAAAAGACAAAAAGAACCAAAAAGAACTATACACAAAAAAATCTTCCCTCAACTAGAAAGGGAAGCAAACACCCAACTCGCCTCGAAGGCGAGAAAACGCAACTTGATACAAAGGCTTCGTGAGAATATCCGCAAGCTGGTTTTGGGTCTCGACATGCCGGAGGTCAATGTCGCCCTTCTCGTAATGATCACGCAAGAAGTGAAAGCGGACCTCAATGTGCTTGGTCTTTGAATGAAGCACAAGATTTTTAGCCACACTAATTGCACTTGCGCTATCGCAAAGCAAAGGCACCTTAGTAAGCTCAAGACCGAAATCTCTCAAAGTGGCTATCATCCAAATCAACTGAGAGCAACAACTAGCCGCGGCAACGTACTTAGCTTCGCACGTCGACTGTGCCACGCTAAATTGTTTGCGAGAAGACCAAGAAACCAAAGAGGACCCGAGAAACTGGCAAGTCCCAGAAGTGGACTTCCGATCAAGTCGGCAACCGGCAAAGTCAGCGTTAGAGTAACCACAAAGCACAAGAGAGGAAGAGGTGGAAAACCAAAGACCAAATTCGGGAGTGAATCGCAGGTACCTCATGATGCGTTTCACCGCCTGCTTGTGTGAAGTCCGTGGGGACGCCTGAAAACGTGCACACAAGCAGACCGCGAACTGAATGTCCGATCGGGTCGCCGTCAAGTACAGAAGCGACCCGATCATGCTTTGGTACTCGGTCTGGTCCACTGCCTCTCCTTCCTCGTCCGCATCCAAGGCAGTAGTAGTTGACATAGGCGTCGAGAGGGGCTTTGCCTCGCCCATGTCAAACTTCTTAAAGATATCCTTTGTGTACTTGCCTTGGTGCACAAACGTCCCTTCCCGGGTTTGCTTGATTTGCAACCCGAGAAAGAAGGTCAACTCTCCCATCATGCTCATCTCAAATTCCCTACTCATAAGATTTGCAAACTTGGCAACAAGAGCATGAGAAGAACTACCAAAGATGATATGATCCACGTATATTTGGACAAGGAGAGTGTCTTTGCCTTGCTTGAGGAGAAACAACGTTTTATCTACCGATCCCATTTTAAAGCCCTTAGCAAGCAAAAAGGTTTTTAGCCTATCATGACATGCTCTAGGTGCTTGTTTCAAACCATACAAAGCTTTGTGAAGTTTAAAAACATGGCTTGAAAACTTGGGATTTTCAAAACCGGGAGGTTGTTTAACATAAACTTCCTCCTCTATGTAGTCGTTTAAGAAAGCACTTTTAACATCCATTTGAAAAAGTTTGAACCCCTTAGAAGCCGCAAAAGCTAAAAGGATTCTAATGGCTTCTAACTGAGCTACGGGAGCAAAGGTTTCCTCATAGTCTATTCCCTCCTTTTGACAAAAGCCTTGAGCTACCAACCTAGCCTTGTTGCGCACTACCACCCATCCTCACTTTGTTTATTTTTGAAAACCCATTTGGTACCTATGGGGTGGCAACTAGGTGGTGGAGGAACTAAGACCCAAACGCGGTTTCGCTCAAAGTTTTCTAACTCCTCATGCATGGCATTAACCCAATCCGGATCCCTCAAAGCATGTCCAACATCTCGAGGCTCAAAAGAAGCGACAAAAGCCGAATGAGCAAAGTGAGAAATATAGGACCTAGACCGCGTGACTCGACTGTCAATATCGCCGATGATGTTCTCTGGCGGGTGCTGCCGCTGGATATGGCAAGGAGCTTGCCTGAACGAAGTGGCCTCCCCCTCAACAGCAGCTGGAGCTCCCTCAAGTGCAACGGGCACGAACTGAGGAAGCTGCTCGAACGACCCCCATGTAGAGGAAGTAGTCGGGTCGGGGCCGTGAGCTTAAGTAGACGTCGTAGGGTCGACGGGGGCAGCCGGTGAAGTCGGCTTGAGATCACCCCAATCAGCATCGTCCTGCTCCTCCTCCAAAAGATGCTAGTGTTCACCTCATCATCACCTGCAAGCTCAAAAATGGTGGAAACACAGGGCATAGTCTCATCGAAGGTAATCTTACAAGTCTCTATCACTCGGTTAGTCTCAAGGTTAAGTGCATGATAAGCACGAGAGTGAGTAGAATAACCAAGAAAGATACTGTCAGAAGACCGTGATTTAAATTTGCACAACTTACCGCCCTTTTTGAGGATGAAGCACCTGCACCCAAACACCCATAGGTGACTTACCTTGGGTGGTCTCCGTAATTGCAGCTCATAAGAAGTCTTTTTCTTGAAAGCTCGGAGAAAAATGCGATTGAAAACATAGCAAGCTGAACTGAGTGCTTCGGCCCAATACCGCCTAGGAGTCCTATGCTCATCGAGCATCGTCCTGGCCATCTCAACAAGGGTCAGATTCTTGCGCCCAACAACACAGTTCTGTTGGGGAGTGTGAGGTGAGGATCAACTGTGTCCATGTGTAAGAGCTCGCCGAGTCGAGTGGTCATGACCTCAGTCACAGGAGGATGGGAAACAACAACCATCTTGCCATGCCTGCAAGGATGGCTGTAACACCCAAAAATTTGAATTTTTAAAATAGATTGAAATTGGGTTAATTTTGAATTTTGTGCTCATGAAAATGCAGGAAAATAAAAACGTTTTCATCAAATTAAAAATTGACCTAGGGTTTAGCAACCTTTGCTTGAGCATTCATGCCTCTGCATTATCCTTTTTGTGATGCTTGGTTTTGCAAAACTCAAAGCTTTTCAAAACGGTTTAGAAAATGGTTTTCAAAAAGGATTTAAGAAAAGCTTTGAAAACAAAAAGAAAAGGAATAGGATCAAATCCTCTCTTCCTCACCTTCTGGCCCAACCAGCTAGTCGGCCTGGTTCCCTCTCCCCTTCCATCTACATGGGCTGCTTTGCCTCGCCCCGGCCCGCGCGCATTTCCCCCTTCCCTTTTTCCTACGCGGCCCAGCGCATCGACCTGCCCCGCTCCCTCCCCTTGTCTCGCCGACGCGGTGGTCCCGCGTTGTCAGCGCCTTCCCCCTCCTCACGCCATCGAGCTCGCTCCGTGCTTTGCCACCACCGTAAGGAGATCACCGAGCTTCGGGACATTCTTCCGAACTCGCCTAACCTTCTTTATCCCTCTGCGTTACTCTCAGGTGCTCGGCATACCGTGCAGAACAACTCCGCCCGCCTCTGCTCGTCGCCGGCCCGCACCGTACTCCTCCGTTCCTCCCTATCGGTATAGGTGAACTCACATCTTCTTCACCTACCTCCTGGAACCCTTCCCGAGTCCATTCCGGCTCAAACCACCCACGCCGGCGTGGAGCAGAGCTCCCGTCCATGGCGTTCACCGCCGGGCCACTGTTCCCCCGGTGGGGAATCCATCTCCCTCTCCCTCCATCTAATCTGGGCCATTGGCCTTAGATCCAGCGATCCCTAATCCAAGATACCCCTTCGGCCGGTTATCTTACTAAAGAGCCCTTGATATCTTAAGTATTTAACCCGCAGTCCACGGCTGGGTTTAAAATCCAATTTTCTCTTTTGTTTTATTCTGAAACTATATCCACCTAATTTACAAGTTTACCTCTATCCAGCATGTCTCCGTCTTTTCTATCATCAAATTCATTGTTCCCTAACTCCATCCTCTTGTTTGGAGTTTCCCAAGAATTATTTTATTTTGACCCTAAATCATTCTCTTGAGTCCATCATTCATAAAAATATCTCTAAAATCTTCCAGGGAATTTTTCTGGCTTTTTCAGAACCTTTTCTCATTTTTCTATGAGCTTAATCTAATTTTTAGATGCTCCAAAATATCTTTTCGTGAGCTCCAAATACTTTATTTGGGTTCATAATATTCCAAAGTGCCTCCGAGAATTTTCCTAGAATTTTTGGAGACTTCGGAGTATTTTTCGTGACTTAAATATTAGTTCTAGACTTTTCTGGAATTATTTTATTCATGAAAATAATTTATTCCGAAAATATATAATAAATATATCAATTTCCCACCGATCCTCAAAGCCCATGTGCAATAATCCTAATAAATCTCAAAAGTCCATGCATTTATTTACTAATGGGCTTTTATATCTAATTGGCCCATTAGTAAATGTGGAAGTGCACCATCAATTAGTACCATATCATCAGTTGATGAACATGTAGGGAGTTTTTCCCCCTATATATATCTATCAGCTTCTTGCCAAAGCACACCACAACTACCGCAAGAGGAGCCCCTAGTTTGGGAAATCTCTCGTGTAGTAAATTATAGTTTTCTCTCTTCCTATCATATCATTGGCGGTCAACTCCGGCGAACTCTCCGACGAGCTTTTCTGGTGCTACAAGGTTCTTCTTGTTTTTCTCTTCGTCGTAGTGTATCCCTTCCATCCAAAGCGGTTTTCACGTTTACGTTTTCCCCTCTGGAAAGCGTATTCTCTTTTTAGATCTGTTTAATTCGGTTTTAAATGAAAATCTCTAATTAGAGATTTGCCATCCGATTTCAAAACCCTATAACTTCTTTGTTTTTAATCCAAATCGATCCGTTCAAGTTTACGTTAGATTCGTAGTTTTATGCTCTATCCAGTAGTATAGTTTTCATCTATGTTAATTACTTTTGAAAATCAAAGTAAATTAATTCTTTTAATGCTTTAATCTTGCCCTTCTCAAAATCTTGTTTAATCTATAGTTTATTCGTTTTAGATCCGTTTTGTCCCGTTCGAGTTGCGTTGGTTTTGTAACGATATAACCTACATGTTAGTAACAATATGAAATATGTTTTATTCTCTGAAATAAAATAATAATTGATTAATCTATATAATCAATGGTTTTCCAATTAAAATCAATTAGGGTTTTCCACCTCGGCTTTTCATAAAACAAAACATACTTAGTTTAATCTTGTTTTTATAAAGCAAAGTAATGTGACTTAATTTAATTTGGGTATTTCTCTGAAGTATCCAATATATGCTTTTTAAATAAAATAAATGAAGTTTAATTATCTTATAAAAGCTAATCTTTCGGTAGTCGTTTCTTTTCCTTTATAAGATCCGATTAGCGTGATTCTCGCGTCTGCGTGATCGTAGCAATACGTAGATTTCTTTTAAACCTTTTTCGTTGATTGGTGTATTGTTCTAAAGTAGATATATTGTATGATTGTTCAGATGATTGTGTGGTGTTTATGATCTTGTCCAATCGGTGCGATTTGCGTGGAGATCAAGAAGAAGTCATCAGAAGATCAAGAATCAAGTGAAGAAAGGATCTAAGAGTTTAAGGCAAGTTTAACATGGGATCATCCTTGTTGTCCTATTCACCATAATTCATCTAGTCATGATTGCATGTGTCTCAATTGATTCCTATTAGATCTATATCATAGCTTTGTTATCCTTTTACCTTGTCACCATGGGTTACTATTGCATATGGGTAGATCTGCTACGCTTTATGATCTATGAGAATAATCTTGACTAATGATATATGCAACGATGAGATAAAATTGGCTTTTATAGCAACATGGAATATGATCGCACTGTAGGGCAAAAGCTGGGACTTAAATGCAACCATGAGTGCTATATGGCTCTGGCTTTAGTTAAGTATGATGTTTGGACTAGCATGCTTGTAGTTCGTGAAAGGCACCTTTGCCGAGCTGGTTATGGGGTATAGCTTGTGTGGGGACTGCTGCGGGTGGTACCATCGGGGTGTCCCATATACCCCTTTGCATTGGGTCCGTAGGGTCCGCTACATGCTAGAAAGAGCTTTTGAAAGACTTCATAGTGTACCCTGCCCGCTCACCTTGGCAGTGTTTTGGGATTGGTCGTCCCGGGCATATGGGTTACACGGCTTGTGGGTAAAGTGCGTAACCTCTGCAGAGTGTAAATCTATCATGATAGCCGTGCTCACGGTCACGAGCGGCTCGGAAAACTCAGTGTTAGTAACTTCTGTTGTTGAACAACTTATGATGGTAAGTTCGGAGATATGATATATGAGATTGTTTCATTAATGATCATGTGGTTACCAACTGGGTTAAGCATAACTAAAGCTAATTGTTGTTAAAACTTGACCAAGTTAAAAGCAACCGCAGTAAGCCAGTGTCAGCCTTTTGAGCTTCATAACCCTGTGTTAATCTTGCTGAGTACTTTAAGTG
This sequence comes from Microstegium vimineum, assembly GCA_022036555.1. Lineage (NCBI taxonomy): Eukaryota > Viridiplantae > Streptophyta > Magnoliopsida > Poales > Poaceae > Microstegium > Microstegium vimineum. The sequence goes on along the minus strand of CM039138.1, from coordinate 18,037,163 downwards.
CTCACCCTTGCCTTATCAACCATATCAGATTGCAAAGAGCAACAGTTAAAGGAGTTAGGCTTGTGATCAACCAGTCAGTTGTCCCTGTGAAGTTGGAGCCTTCGCCTAAAGATCAGAGTCATCTTCTCGTTGTTCGCTGTGTTGAGGTTATCCTTTGACCTTATATGTTATGTACTTAAGTATTGTCTTTTGATACTTCCTTAATTTGTGGCTATATGTGAGATTTGACTTCCTGGGCTCACATATGGTGTAAATCTGGTTTTGTTCTTAAAACCGGGTGTGACAATGGCAAACCAAATCCTTCTCGAACTTTAGCTTTGGCAATCCTTGGATAAGGTCCATTGAGCTAAGCCTTGCAAGCAAGTCAAAACTCAAATGTCCCAATCTCCTATGCCACTTCCAAATCTCGGAGGAAGAACCGGGAAGAAGACAATGAGAAGGTCCAGAAGAGATAGAAAAATCCACACGAAAAACCTTCCCAAAGGGTAAAATCCGGCAAACAAGCTCACCACGAGAGTCCAAAATCCGAGAGAGATTAGACTTGAAACTCATTTCAAAACCGTCATCAAGGAGTTGCGAAACCGAAAGAAGGTTAAAATGCAAATTCGCAACCAATGCAACATCCTTGAGGACAAAAGAAGAGTTCACTCGGATCGACCCTCGGGAGACAACCTTACCTTTACTCTTGTCTCCGAATGTGATATACTCGGTGTGGTGCATGGGGTCGAGGTTGGAGAACCACTTGGCACTTCCGGTCATATGGCGTGAGCATCCGGAATTCACAAGCCAAGTCTCCTCCAGTCCTCCTTCCTGCATCAATAAAAAGACATAGGGTGAGCAAACGGTGCAACACTGGGGTTAGTAAACTGTGAAGGATACCAGTGTTGTCCCATTTGCCTAAAGAATGGGTTAGGATAAAAACCAAACATCTCCTGTCCCATGGGAGGATAGCGATCACCACAATGGGGAAAACGTGGTCCGCTAGAGAAGGGTGGAGTGAAGCCACCGCCACGAGGCTCATAGACGTATGGGTCACGACCGGTACCCCGCCGGGCACGACCACCGCGTGGTCTCACCTCCTGAGGCCTAGCACCTTGAGGCATTGTACCTCTAGGCCTAGTAGTGCGCCTCTGAACTTCCGGTTCATGCATGCCAACTCGTGGGTGGAACATGTCCCGGTTGTTCAACTCAAACTACCTCTGATTATCTCTCTTCCTCCTATAGCAAAACTCAGCCAAATACCCATTCCACTCACAATACTCGCAATGGTACCTTACCGCATTCTTGGTAGGCACTCTCTTGTTGAGTTGGGTGGCTCTAGATTTCTTAGGAAGGGGATCACTAGAGATGTTTGGCATTATGTCAAGTGGGTTGCGAAGATGGTTCGGTTTGGCGATCCACACTTGCTTCTGTGGAGTGGTTTTGGGTGGCTCTTCAAACACACCATCTCTCACAAGAAACTCAGAGGGGTTGGTAGGCTTAGGTGGAGTGATCTTGGTAAGCTTGGGAGTTGTGGTGGGTTTCTCATTCTCGCTCAAACCACTGCACTCACCGATCTTACCGAACATGCTATCGTCCTTCCCACCTATAGCAAAGCCTACTCCCGTGTTGCCAGCCCTTTTGCATTGGCTAAGCATCATCCCCAACTGTGGCTCTCGGCAAGACACCCAGCTCAAGATGGACCGAAGGTATGTGTTTTCTTCCTCGGTACGTATCTTGTCGTGTCTGCACGACGCGATCTCAAGCTCCAAAGCCTCAAAGCGATCCGACTCTCTAGTGCTATCTGAGTTGACCTTCTCTAACACAGTGATCCTAGCATCCTTTTGTGCTAGCTCAGAACGCAAGCCTAAGCAAGACTTGCACGCACCAAGTAAGCTAGGCCTAGCCTTCAGCTCACTGACCTCCTCAAGTAGAGTGTCATACTTGTCCTGGAGAGTGACAAGATCAGACATGTGAATGGCGCAAGCATCACACTCTACCTCCTCGGTAACCACCACTGACACCTTAGCAAAATCTAGCTCATGAAGCGTGCTAAGGTACTTCGCCTTAAAGTCGTTCCTCTCACAAGCGGCACGCTTGAGCAACGCATCTTGACTCATCAAGGTCCGTGTCGGGTCCATTCTTGAAGGACCGAGAACGGTGACTAGAGGGGGGGGGTGAATGGGAGCCTCAAATTTCTCTCGAAATATTCGGGCCACTCTTCCCAAAAGAAAAACCAAGTTGATGGGTGCTCAACCTCCCCTAAGCAACGCGAGCGGGGATTCAGACGAAAACGGAGTGCTGAAGCTCCGTACCACTGGTCCGACGCTCACCGTCGGACTATGGGAAATAGTCCGGTGCTCACTCCACCCTCTGCGCAAAACAATACAGCAAGCTCCCTAGCTCCGGACTTTGGTCCGATGCTCACCGTCGGACTTCGCTGCTTGACACGTTAGCTGGTCAAGACCACCGGACCACTTGCAATGGTCCGGAGCTCGAGGAAAGTTGTCCGGAGGGTGGTCCGACGCTCTCGAGCAGAAACTCTGAAACCCGCAAAAATAGTTTCCACTCCACCAAATCTTTCCAAAACCCTACCAAATGATCACCAACTACAACCAAAGTTTGTAGGCATGATCCTAGTGCAGTTGGGGAGCTATTCCGAAGAAATCATCGCTCAATTTGGCTTAGAGCAAAGGGAGGGGAAGAGATTTGGGGAAAACCTCAAGAACGAAGAACTCAACAAAGAAATCGCTCGATCTACGCACTCATGAGGTTTGAGGAGAATTCCTTCAGTGCAAAGAAGCTCCTCATGATTACGCACAACTTGGTTCAACCGGATTTTCATGAGCTACTCCCTACAAAGAGAAATCATCTCGGGAAAAGAGGGAGCAAAAGCAAAACGCGAAGAACACAAGCAAAACGAGGACATGATCAACAAATCGAAGCCACCATCTCAGGAAAAGAGGGAGCAAAAGCAAAACGCGAAGAACACAAGCAAAATAGGGACATGATCAACAAATCGTAGCCACCATGGCTTACGGAGGTTACGGCCTCCGATTCCTCGCAGCAAAACCAAGTTCTTACAAAGGTTGGTGGAAACAACCTAGGGATCTCATGAACTAGAGAGAGAGAGAGGGTGCAAGTGATTAGGGTTCAAGAGACAGGATGAGGGATACCCCTTCACCCCCTACTTAACGGGCTTTGGCTATTTCCCAAAGACCCCCTAGATACATTGAGTGAACTACCTAGCCTAAGCATTGCAGTCCAAGCTCTGGAAAATATCTACCGTATTTTGAATGGACGACCCAAATTCGAAAACCAACGCAGATGGTTTTGAGGCCCAAACCACCAAACCACTCGATGCGAGCCACCTTGTCTTCGCCCGGTCGGACTCCAAGTCCCCTGAGCCTCCGCTCGACTCGCGCATCCACCGTCTTGACTCGACCGACTCGGTCTACCTCCATGTCTTCTCGCACTTTCCGGTGCCAAGTACTAGCCACCACAGCTAGTCCGCCGATGCCCATGGTCCCTCAGTCCGAGCCCCACTTCCGCCCTTCACCGCTCTCAGTCCATTGGCACGACAAGCCTCTACTTGACCTTCTCCTCGCCATTGACCACTGTCACTAGGCATAGCACCTGCACACCGCAAGCCGATAGACAGACACACATTTGCTTTCGCAAAGGGTTAGAATAAACCGCTCAAACTGAAACACTCATCATCAAAGCTGAACATACATGGGTACTTATCCACCGTGTGTTCGCAATTCTCCCCCTTTATACGTAGGGAGAGATGGAGGTGTACAGTAGTGAGAGGGAGAGAGAGAGACAATGGGCCTATTCTGGGCTGCTGACTTGGGAGCACCTTGGCTTCTGTTCGCCTTCCTTCCCGGGGAAGATTGTGCATGTTGGCACGCTGGCCGAGTCCTGTTCGTCCTTGATGTAGCTATAGCCACGCACCTTGTAATCGGTGACGTCCCTGTTTCCTAATCAGGGCATGGGGGGAGGTTGGCAGCACAGGGCTAGACACCCCCGCGTTCTGTTGCACAGGGCTCAGAGCGCCCTAGTCCCTGTTGAAGTGTCTGTTGGGAGCATGGTGTGTGTCAATCAGTGGTTAGGCAGCATGGAGACTTGTACCGCAAGGGATGTACAGGGTCTGGCATGGCGGTTCATGCCCTGACCTTTTGACTATAGACTATGGCAACACAGGTCGGCCATGGCGGCGGCGCCCCTGGGAGAGGACGATGTTGTTGGGTGTCGTCGAGCTAGCTCGGGCAAGGCGGAGGAGCCCCTAAGGGTTTGTGCGTCACGGATGACGTCACCCTAGCTCGGGTGAGGCGAAGTGACCTCCGAGGGCGGGTGAGTCACGGATGACATTGTCCTAGCTCGGAACGGGCGGAAGATCCCCCGAGGGTGGATGGTCGTCACGGATGACGTCGTCCTAGCTTGGATGAGGCGGAAGAGCCCCCGAGGGAGTGCTGCAGTCTTGGTTGGTTAAAGCGGAGAGCCCCCGAGGGCAATGATGTCACCCTGGCTCGGGCGAGACGGAAAGCCCTCGGGGACGATTTTGTTTTTGCGAAGTGCGGTGTTAGGGTACCCTATACTAAGTTGAATTTCAGCTCGGCATATCATCCACAGACAGATGGGCAAACTAAAAGAACAAATCAGATACTAGATGATATGTTAAGAGCCTGTGCTCTACAGTATGGTACGAGTTGGGATAAGAGTCTACCGTATGCAGAGTTCTCTTATAACAACAGCTATCAGAAGAGTCTCAAATGGCACTGTTTGAGGTACTGTATGGAAGGAGGTGTAGAACACCATTATACTGGAATCAAACGGGAGAAAGCCAAGTGTTTGGACTTGAGATCATAAAAGAGGCAGAGAAACAGGTACACACAGTAAGGCATAACTTGAAAGTTGCCCAGTCGTGAAAAAAGAGTTATGCAGATACCAGAAGAAGAAATCTAGAGTTCTCAGTAGGTGACTATGTATACCTTAAGGTGTCACCTATGAGAAGTGTTAAGAGGTTTCATACCAAAGGGAAGTTATCTCCCAGGTATGTGGGACCTTTCCAAGTCATTGGTAGAAGAGGAGAGGTAGCCTATTAGTTGGAGTTACCCGAGAACTTGTTAGGTGTACATGATGTGTTTCACCTATCACAGCTCAAGAAATGGTTAAGGGTACCCGAGGAACAACTACCATTGGACGATCTTGAGATTCAGGATGACCTATCTTATAAAGAACAACCCATGAGGATTTTGGAAACAGCTGAGAGAGTCACAAGAAGTAAGGTTATAAGGATGCACAAAGTATAGTGGAGTAAACACTCAGAGGATGAGGCAACATGGGAAAGAGAGGAGGATCTCATATCAGACTATCCATATCTTTTTCCATCTTCCGAATCTCGAGGACGAGATTCATCCTAAGAGGGGTAGGTTTGTAACACCCTAATTTTAACTTTTGCAAATAGAGGTTAATTTTGAGCTTTCTATTCAATTTATACTCATGATAACATAGGGAGTAATTAAAACTTTTTGAATAAAAGCAAATAACCTAGAGTATAGTAACATGTTTGTTGCATTCATGCTGAGTTTTTGAATTTTTGTTGAGTGTAGGATAGCTTGGGTGAGTTCAATTCAAATGCTAGTTTTCCAAAACAAATAAAAGAAAAAGGTTTTCTTTTAACTCTCTCTCCCTCACTCACCCTTCGGGCCCAGCACCAAAATCAGCCTGAGCTCTCTCCCGCACCCTCTGTCCCTTGGCCCAACCGAGCCGGCCCAAGGCCAAGGCCCATGCGGGGCAACTCTCTCTCTCCCGCATCTCCTCTCTCTCTCTCTGCCAGTGGACCCCGCCTGTCGGCGCCGAGCAGCAGCGCCGCACGCTCTTTCTCTCTCACTGCCTAGCGGGCCCCGCCTGTTACTCTCCCTTCCCTTTCTTCCTCGGCGCGCGGAGATGTCGCCCGGCATCACCGCCTCCCTCCTCACTCCGATGGAAGGCATTTGACGCCCGGCCATCAAGGGAACCTTCTGCCTTGACACTCCGGTCGCAGAAACACCTGCGATCACCGCCCTCCTCCGCCTATAAAGCCACCGCAAGACCTTTCTTCCTCCCCCCGTTCTGTCTCAGTTCACGCACCCGCACGCCCTGCCGCGCTTGCATTCTCGACGTTCAAAGCACTTCCGCGCGACGTCGAGCACCCGAGGAGCTTCGCCTTGAACCCCTGTCACCGTAACACTCCTCATATCTTTTTTTTTTTCAATTCACGTTTCATCGTTTTGGTACTCACCGTGCCATTCCCGTCGTTCCAGCCGCCGCCGATCGCCGTCGGACTGCTCGGAGCAACACCGGTCCCCGCATCCGCTTCGGTAACTTGTGATGAATACCTCTTCCTCGACAACCCCTTAACCATGTCAATTAGTTACTCTGTACGCCGATTCGACGAACCCAGTGGCCGCCGGCAAAAGCACCACCGCGGCCACCTCACACCCGTGGGTTTTGTCCTCAACCGAGCACTGCTTTGTAATCGCACGAGCATGCCGCACCTCACCGTGCCCTTCAATCAACCTCTAACGCACCGAATCGCCTTGTCCGCTCACCACAGAGCTCACCGGCCATGGCGCCACCGCGGACGCACCGTCCCGGCCGGCTAAAGCCTCACCCGAGCACACCATCGAATTCGCACGAACACGCAGAGCACTCCGGTAGTCTTGGTTGTTGTCAAGGTGGTCGGAAACGCTCCACCGGCGTTCTCCGGCGAGCTCGCGCCGCCGTGCGTCGAGGGGGAGTGCCTTCCCTTTTGTTTGCAGTCGTCCGATCCGATCTGAACGGTTAGGATTAGATACCCCTTCGCGGTTAAGTGGCCAGTCCACCGTGAACGCATAATGTAGAGGGTAAAGTCATATTAACTGGTACCTACAGAATAGGAATCAAAGAAAAAAGTCGATAATAACTATATAATTCAAAAATTAGAGAAAGAAGAAAGAAATAAGAATACACCGGTAAGGTCAATGTAATAGTCGCTACCTAACTATCTTGAAAGACATTGGAACTATTGCAAGGCATGGACTGTGAGAACTATTACCAAGTTCAAAATATGTTAAAATGACGGTTCTAGAAATTGGGTTATAACGTAAGATAGAAATAGAACAAGCAAAGTGATCCCGCTGTACATGCAGGTAAGGCCCTCTAGGTTCGAACCCTTTTCTCTTAACACAAATAATAACTATCATTGAAGATGCATGTATATGTTTTATCCAACTAATATTATAGTTTACATACTACATGGTGGATTGAGACTAAGAAATGAAAATTAAACTGTAATACAGAAATCGAAAGTGTATGGTCGCAAGTAAGAATAATTCAGGTTGGCAATCTCAAGAGCACAGGCAAAGAATAAAAACAAGCTGACACTAATATATGTGATCGTTCTTTATATTGTATTCAAAATCTTTTTCTGCTGTGGGAACAAAGGTACTTTTGACTATATGTAGGCATGGTTGCAGCAACTACATGTCCTTCAGTTTGTGGCATAATTATGTCAGCAGTGAAGTGTGGAGCCTCAAACCTTGAAGAGTAATTTAGAGGTTCATAAATAGAGGAAACAATATTTATTTTTCAGTGCACTTTTGATCATAGTGGAAGGCCCTTGGACATATTCTGATGCTCAAGAACACTTTGGTGGGCTTTCTTAATAATAGTTTCAGCAATAAATTTTCGTAGATGATTATGGAGCCTTTAACTCAGGTTGTAAAAGCACATGAAACTTGAAAGAAGCAAGATTTTAATCATAGAGTGGAGGGGAACCATAGCATGAGCTGTGCTGCTGTCCATTTGTACAATACAAAGAAGTCCATAATGCCCAGACAATAGCATGATCAAGTATAGGAAAGCAATCAGTTTAAGGTGTGTACCTACAAATAGATGGACTTAATAACAACATAGTTAATTCAATCATGTAAGCGTCGTTCTAAACTTACACAAATCTGTGCAACTGAATATTTGTGGATGACATTTTTTTGCAACTTCCAATCCTAAGTTCGGATTATTTATATTATTGCTTGTATTTTCAGTTCCTAACCTATGGCTAAAATTTAATAAGCAACTCAAAAATCTTAGGCATACTAAAGAATTATGTATAGAAAGTAAAAAATGGTAACTACAATATCTATTGTGGCCTGGAAGAATATGTGCTGAGGAGGAAAATATCTGAAAGTTTATATGGAGCGCTTGGTCATCAACTCGTTATGGAGAATCATCTTGGATTAATCACCCGTAAGGTAGGCAAGATTCAGCAAGAACAAAGATTTTGTGATACATAGTACCTGTTTGTATTGACTATGGCACAACAGAAGCCGAGCACTTCGCCCATCAGTTTGACTTCGTTGAAGAATACATTTGTGAAATCCATCTCTAATGCAAATGGCAAAGAGGTAAGCATACAAGGAACTCCATCTCCAGGAGGTTATCCTACATATAGGAAAAGAGCATTAGACCACCACATATCAGAGGAAGCACAAAAAACAATCAACAATAGACCATCAAATGGAAAGATGTAGCCGCAGGTAGTGCGAGGCTGTAAAGCAGCACAGGATACAACCTAGTGAGTGCTGGAGAATGTGCAGGATAAACAGGGTCTGTAAATCAGCCAAAAAACAGCACTTAGGAAAATTTTAAACATAAGCAGAGTGAGCTGAGCTGAAGAGACAAGGGAAAAATCTGTAACCTAAAGAACGACTACAAAGATCCGCTAGGAGGTGATACAGGCCATGAAATGCACAGAAGATAGTACCTGGACACTGCATAAGAATTTGTAAAAAAAATTAGTCTGTAGTGAAGAGGACAACCAAAATAAATACGAAAAAACTATAATATATGAAGAGGTAAAATGGAATACGAAATGGAAATAGATGCCAATAATCAGGCTGTAAAGAAGTAACTCAAACATAGCTGGTGATATTACCAAAAATCAGGAAGTTGGAGAAAGTGTGGCTATGTGACACTAAACTTTTATTTCAAAATGCAGTAAAGAACCCCTTTCGTCATGGACATTTTCATCTTAATGTGTTGGCCAATCTGGAAGGTTAAGAATGGCTTAATATGTAACAGAATTTAGCCATCCCTAAAAGATGCAAAAGAACTATTCTTTAATTGCAAGTTTTTTAAGCAACACAAAATCGAAGGCTTTTTTTGCGAGGCCAAGGTACAACCATAAATCACCAAAGTGACCAGCAGTTCATCAAATTGAAGAACGAATAAGATGACCATAGCGGTACGCACCTGGCCCAAGCCATCACCTGGCAGTACACAGAGCTGCTTCTTGGCATCCTAGAGCAGCAATAGCAATATAAAGTCATGGAAGTAGAACTTTTAGTATGCAATAGATGAACTCAGTAAGTTATTTTCTTTTAAAAAATAGAACCATAAAAAGCATGGTGAGAAATTACAATCTAATGAGGCTAAAATTATGCACACTGAGAAATAGTAAACCAAGTCTAGAGTAGACAAGAAGTTCCAACAAATCCAACAGACAAAGTTGTTTTCATTCTGTTTGCATGGCTATGGGAGGTGACTGATGATAGGGTTCGGTGACTTTCGTCACCAGGGATCATCTCTATGGACTAAAACATTTCTTTCCCTATCACCTCTAACACTCTTTAGGTAGGTTAAAGGACAACATTTTTTTGTTGGAAAAACAAGCAGAAAAACACCAAATTGACACTGTGCAAGCATTTTCTGAGGATCACCGAACCATATCGCGGACTAAAAAAAGCTCTTGCTTCATATAATCATAGTCATTTGTAAATTTTTCGTATAACCTGAAGATCATACCTCTATTTCAATAAATAGGAAGGAAATCCCTCTTGTTATTAGCCCCCAGTCCGCAATACTAAAATAAAAGCAAGGAAGGCAACATTAGGTAAAAACATATGAACTATAAAAAAAACACAATATGATCAGGCATTTACCTGGTCTCCCAATGGCCATAAGCTAGGCAATTTTGACTTTGTTAAAAATATCAAGGAATGCAAAAATAGGAGCAATTAAATCAGGGCACAGCAAAACAAAATGACAACCACAATTTGCTGCACCTGTGACCCAAAAAACTATCAAGATTATTTTGTGAGCAACCCATGTACTTGGAGAAAGGAAAATTTTCAATAGGGACATGAGCAGCTTTACCTGAATCCCATAGCTGACCGTGTCGACCAGGTAGATGTAAACTATAATCCCCACCTGAAGCATACAACTATTGAAAGGAAAGGTCAATGTGTTCACATGAAACCTTTGTTGCCTCTTGTCCATCTCATTCGTCTTGATTACTGAAAGGAAAGCAGGAATTAGAATCATCAGAGGTTTGAGGACTCGCAATCCTAGGCAGTGTTGTCCCTAGCTTGGTCACAACACCTCTTTTATTAAATTATGATTCCACATTTCCACTCATTTTTTGTTCAGTAGACATTCTTTGGTTTTGGTTAAAAAAGCGAATTAAACTGAACCTAAAAGAAGATGGTAAATTATACACGCATTTGTTTGTCATGAAAGCAAATTCACTGTATGTCGCTGAGCACCTTATGATTGCAAACACAAGGACCGGATAGAGCAGTTGGTTTCAGTTTACTAAATGTGTAGATGTCGTTTTCAATAGATTAAGAAACTGGGCAGCAGTTCGTTAGTCCTTCAGTAGCTTAGCATTTGGAAAAAGTAGAAAATAGGTGAGTATGGACAAATATTTGATGATTTGTTATTTGAAAGAGAACACTAAAAATAACCTTTCTTGAGGAATCAATTCTATCTATTTGCTTCATTGAGTCTTATGAAAAGCTCACCTCTTTCTGAATCAGCCATAAGAGCATTTACCTGCAAAAATATTGAAAGAACAAGGGATACAAAAACATTAGGATTCATGGTTTTCTTAGTAAAAAAATACTAAATGCAACATGGTGGACCTGTTCTTTGATCAATCCAAATTTGGAATCCAAACAACAAAGAAATCAATGGTGGAAGCAAACTTTTTTCCTATGTTTTCAGTAATCTGGAAAACGACTGTATTAATTACTAAGAATGCAAAGATATTAGCTTAATCTAGATGGTTCTTCATTGTTAGGAAATAGAATATCCCCTGCTAATTATGGATAGCACAGCCATAATTAGCAGCTGTAAATCAGGCAATTAGCATATGAAAATCAGTGATTAGTTGCTATAGTTAGCAGATGTAAATCAGGGAGATTACCCCCTGCCTTGTAAGCAAGTCCAGCAGCTATATAATAGAAGGCGCCCCCTCCCATTGAGGTGTGGCCAATTGCCCCATTCTCTGTCTTTCTACATGGTATCAGCAGTCCGGGTTTAATCCCGATCCCCCCCCTCCTCCCTCTTCCAGCGCCGCCCCTCTCCCCTGGGTGTAGCCCCCTCCCTCTTCTCCATGGGAACCACATCAGACCTCTCCTCTGCCACCAGCGGTGCCCTGGGGTCCGATCCCACACCCTCAATCTGCCCCTATGCCACCATCAACATCAAGCTCCATGTCCCCATGACCTTGGAGCTGAAGCCCTCCAACTACACCAAGTGGTCGACGGCATTCCAGGCCACGTGTGGGAAGTTCGGTCTCCTGCATCACCTCAACCCCGCCTCCACCTCGCGCCCTACCGACGAGGCTTGGGCGCAGGCCGACTTCTGCGTTCGTGGCTGGATGTACAGCACCGTCTCCGACGCCGTCCTCAACCTCGCCATGACCGACGCCACGCAGACGGCGGCTGTGCTCTGGAAGGCCATCGGTGAGGTGTTCCAGGCCAACAAAGCCCCTCGCGCCATCTTCCTGAGTCACGAGTTCCACTCGATGACTCAGGGGGACTCCTCCATCGATGCCTACTGCGTCCGCATGAAGGAGAAGGCCGACGAACTTCGCGATGTTGGGCAGCCCGTCAGTGAGCCCAATCTCGTCCTCAACCTGCTGCGTGGGCTCAATGAAGCCTACTCCAACGTCGCCGACAACATCGCCGGGCAGCAGCCCCTCACCTTCGTCGGCGCCAGGCACCAGCTCATCCTCAAGGAACTTCGTTTGCAAAACGAGGAGACGTTGCGTGCCACCACCGCGCTCCTGGCTGCTGCATCCTTTCCTGGCGGCCATCAGCAGCCGCCGCAGCAAGGTGGCTATCAGCAGCAGCAGCAGGGCGGCCGGCGCTCCGCCTTCAAGAAGGGCGGCCAGCAGCCCTTCTCCAACACTTCCAGTGGCACCAACACCAATAAACGCGTTCCCTGGGGCTTCAATCCTTGGACTGGAGCACGCGTGGCCCCTGGAGAACGTGTCTCAGCTCCTGGACAGCGTCGCCAGGGAGGTTTTGGCGCCCCTGCTGCCTCTGGTTCCCAGGCTGGGCGAAACCAGGGCATTCTCGGCTCCTCTCCGCAGGCCCACACCGCCTTTGCTCCGCTCCAGACGTCCTCCAGCAGCTCCAACTCCTGGGATGTAGCCGGCCTCATTGCTGCCCTGCAGACCATGAATCTGCAGGGCAACTCACCCTGGGTGGTGGACTCCGGCGCCTCCACACACATGACGTCCTCGGATGGTATGCTTATTCAACCTCTCCCTCCCTCCATCTCCTCAATAACAGTAGGCAATGGCACTCGCATTCCTGTTACGTCTACAGGTCATTCCATCCTCTCCACACCCAACACAAATTTCGCCCTTAACAATATTCTTGTTGCACCTGCTCTAGCCCGCAACCTTTTATCTGTACGTCAATTCACTCGCGACAATAGTTGCTCCTTTGAATTTGACGCACATGGTTTTTCTGTTAAGGATCTCAAGACGGGACGGGTGCTTCTCCGCTGTAACTGCGACGGGGACCTTTACACCATGCCTACCACCACTCCAACCGCACCACCTCATGCTCTCCTGGCCACTACGTCGACTCTGTGGCATCAACGTCTTGGCCATCCATCCCCCGCTGCATTAGAACGCCTAAATAAAACTCATGCTGTTTTTTGTAATAAAGTAGACCGCTCCCTATGTCACTCATGTCAGATAGGCAAGCACACGCGTCTACCCTTCAGCTCCTCGCATTCCATAACTCATAAGCCCTTTGAGCTTATTCACTGCGATGTATGGACATCCCCTGTAAACAGCTTGTCAGGCTTTTCCTATTACTTGGTATGCTTGGATGATTATAGTCACTACTGTTGGGTTTTTCCTCTTCGCAAAAAATCCGAGGTTTACCAACACTTAGTCGAACTTGTTGCGCTTGCCAACACACAATTCAGCCTTCCCATCAAATGTTTTCAGGCTGATAACGGCACTGAATTCCTCAACGCCGCCACCACCAACTTCCTCGCTGCCCAAGGTACCCACCTCCGCCTCTCCTGTCCCTACACATCACCCCAAAATGGCAAAGCTGAACGTCTTATTCGCACGCTCAACAACTCCATTCGCACCATGCTTCTTCATGCTTTCCTGCCGCCCACATATTGGGCTGAGGGGCTCCTGACAGCCTGCTATCTCCTTAATCGGCGTCCATCCTCCTCCGTTCAGCATGAAACCCCCTACACTCGTCTCCATAATCAGCCACCATCCTATAGCCATTTACGTGTTTTCGGGTGCCTCTGTTACCCCAATATGCAAGCGACCTCCAAACATAAGCTCGCCCCTCGCTCTACAGCATGCGTCTTCCTAGGATACCCATCATCTCACAAAGGTTACCGCTGCCTCGACCTTTCCACCCGTCGCATTATCATCTCTCGCCATGTCGTTTTTGACGAGACCACCTTCCCCTTTACAACCACCCCTGACGCCTCCCCCCCGTCCTCCTTAGATTTCCTCCTCGACGACGATATGGTTTCGGTGCCTTGTTCTACTGTTGTTGCAGGTGGGACTCCATCCTCAACGCCCGTGGTCGCTCCATCCCCCTCGGATGTTGAGCAGCCACCCTCCGACGCTGCAGCCTCCCACGGCTCCTCTTCCTCGGCACCGGGCGGGCGTGGTCACGTGCCCCCGCCTGGACCCAGCATGGTTCCTTTCTCACACGTCTATGTTCGCCGCTCTCGGACGACGCCTACATCCGAGCCGGCAGCTGCCCCAGCAGCCTGTGCTGCTCCTGATACCTCGACACCACCTTCGGCACCAGCACCGGCGACATCCACTGCTCCACCGCCGCTGCAGCCTCCGCCGCCGCCTCCGCGGGTCACTCGTACCATGACGGGTGCCATTCCCCGCGTCAGCTATGAGGGGCTGGCAGCCACGGTGTCATCCTTACCGTCGCCGCTTCCGTCAAACTATCGCAGCGCCCTGGCCGACGCCAACTGGCGTGCCGCGATGATGGATGAGTACCAGGCCCTCGTCGACAACAACACCTGGCAGCTCGTTCCGCGGCCCCCTGGGGCCAACGTCGTGACGGGAAAGTGGATTTTCCGGCATAAGTTCCATGCCGATGGGTCCCTTGCCCGCCACAAGGCCCGCTGGGTCGTCCGAGGCTTCTCCCAGCGCGAGGGCGTCGACTACGATGAGACCTTCAGCCCGGTTGTCAAACCGGCCACTATACGGTCTGTCCTCAGCATCGCTGCATCCTGTGCATGGCCGATTCACCAGCTGGATGTGAAGAACGCCTTTCTTCACGGCCACCTCGAGGAAACTGTCTACTGCCAGCAGCCGCCAGGGTTCGTCGATCCCGGTGCCCCAGATCACGTCTGTCGTCTGCTGAAGTCCTTGTATGGACTCAAGCAGGCTCCGCGCGCCTGGCACCAGCGCTTCGCCACCTTCGTCCGGCAGCTTGGCTTCACCGCCTCCGCCTCCGACCCGTCTCTTTTCGTTCTACGAGAAGGGACGAGCCTCGCCTACCTGTTATTGTACGTCGACGACATCGTCCTCACCGCCTCGTCCTCGGCCCTTCTTCAGCGCATCATGACTCGGTTGAGCTCCGAGTTCGCCATGACGGACCTGGGCGCCCTACACCACTTCCTCGGCATCGCCGTCACGCGCTCTTCGGACGGCCTCTTCCTCTCCCAGCGACAGTACGCCATCGAGCTTCTTCAGCGTGCAGGCATGGCTGAGTGTCACCCAACAGCGACACCCGTGGACACTCACGCCAAGCTCTCTGCGACCGACGGGGAGCTGCTGTCAGAGAAGGACGCATCTGAGTACAGGAGCTTGGCGGGAGCTCTCCAGTACCTGACGTTGACTCGTCCTGATCTGGCATATGCTGTGCAGCAAGTGTGCCTCTTCATGCACGCTCCTCGGGAGCCCCACCGTGCGCTCATCAAGCGCATCCTGCACTATGTGAAGGGGACCCTCTCCTCGGGCCTTCACATCGGCACCGGGTCTGTTGACAAGCTGACTGCCTATTCTGACGCCGACTGGGCAGGCTGTCCAGACTCCCGACGCTCCACTTCCGGCTTTTGCGTCTACCTCGGCGACACTTTGGTCTCCTGGTCCTCCAAACGCCAGACCACGGTGTCACGTTCCAGCGCCGAGGCTGAGTATCGTGCTGTGGCACATGTTGTGGCTGAGTGTTGTTGGCTTCGGCAGCTACTTCAGGAGCTCCATATCCAGTTACCGTCTGCCACTGTTGTCTTCTGTGACAACGTCAGCGCCGTCTACATGACGGCTAACCCGGTTCACCACAAGCGAACGAAGCACATCGAGATCGACATTCACTTCGTCCGTGAGAAGGTTGCCCTTGGTGAGATCCGGGTACTCCACGTGCCGTCCTCCCATCAGTTTGCTGACATCATGACTAAAGGACTTCCGACGGCATTATTCCAGGATTTTCAGTCCAGTCTTTGCGTCCGGGAGCCTCCCGCTGCGACTGCGGGCGGGTGTTAGGAAATAGAATATCCCCTGCTAATTATGGATAGCACAGCCATAATTAGCAGCTGTAAATCAGGCAATTAGCATATGGAAATCAGTGATTAGTTGCTATAGTTAGCAGATGTAAATCAGGGAGATTACCCCCTGCCTTGTAAGCAAGTCCAGCAGCTATATAATAGAAGGCGCCCCCTCCCATTGAGGTGTGGCCAATTGCCCCATTCTCTGTCTTTCTACATTCATAGGGCGAACATAGCATCAGACTGAAATAGGATGGGCATTGGCAACATCTCAATGGCGGAACCACGTCCTCCTGCCCCCACCAACCAAGGTCGACATGAGGGATCACAGGCGATCTGGAATGATCAAAGAGAGATAGGAGAAAGAGAGGCACCTAGGGTTTCATCAAGCATAGGAGCCATGTCGGAGGAGGACGCAAGGGGAGGTGCATCCGCAGTGGCGGCACAAGGAGGAGGGCCTCTCTTTCTCCTCCTTGTGCCGCCACGTGGCCACTGACGGCCGCCGCCGAGACCAGCGTTCGGTGCTGCGGTGTAGGCCGGGGGCGCCGTCACTGGCGACTAGGGCGTCGTCGGTCCGCCCGCGCGGGCAGCGGCGCTGGGCCAGCCGGCACAGCAGCCATCGGGAGGGAGAGGGTGAGGGAGGAAGGAAAGGCGGCGGCGGCCTCGTGCTGTGGGAGGAGAGACGTCGGTTTTTTTTATCTCGCATCGGGGAATTGGGAGGAGAGTACGGTAGATATTTTCAGTAATGAAGAGAAGCAAAAGCTGCTGAGGTATATATTGGTTCGACTAGATTCTGAGGAGAAGCCAATGGAGAGAAGTAAAAGCGGTAAAAGGTAAATAGAAAAATAAGAAGTTGATTCCGTTAAAATCCAATTTGAGAGATCTGGATCGTCGAGCGGCAGATCGAACGGTGAAAGGAAGGAGCCACTGCCAAATCTAGAGAAGAATGTGTCCATTTAATTTGACAAACCATAGGCTCTCATATACTAGAACCTTGATCCTTATACCTTGTTTACCTATGGGAAGTAGTTGCATTACGGCTAGATGTGTTATGCTTACAATGACAAATGCTTAACTTGACTAATGGACTTATGGAACAAATGTAAAATGAGGCTTTTTAGCAACATGATAAAGGGGGCTAAAGCACGGGTTTTTGTTGCTTTAGTACCTCTCCATAGGAACTCCCCTGAAGCGGCCACCCAGGAAAGTCGTGCTACCCCGAGTGTCATATGGCTCTGACTTTAATTCAGTACCTTGTATATTTCTAGCTTGTTAGAGGTTACCATTTATTGGCGCATGAGGGGAGGGTCGAGGGATGTATGACGCTTTTCCTGTCTTGGAGGCGTACATGGTGCTGCGACCACATGTGATGCCACTTGAAGGAGAATACCCATGCATACTTGACATTAGCCTCGCAGCCCTAACTTGTTAGAGTATACTAGCGAAAGGTTATGTAGTGAAACCCTGCCACGCTTCCTAGGTAGAGGCATTGTGGGTCTAGCTAACCCCGGCAAATGGGAATCACGGCTTGGGGGTAAAGTTGTACAACCTCTGCAGAGTGTAAACCTATCATGATAGCCATGCTCACGGATACGAGCGACCTAGATCCTTCTTGATGGCAGTTACTTGGGTTACATGGATGGTTGGGAATGATGTTAATATTGCTTAATGACTTAATCACTTGGGATGAGTTTTTCTCACTAAAGTAGTATACTTGTTTAATAAAACTTGACCAACTAAAATTGCTAAACGCAGTCAAACAGTGTCAAGCCTTTTTTGAGCCTTTAGTACCCTGGTTATTCTTGCTAAGCTGTGGTATGCTTACACTTGTTTTATACAATGAAAATCCTGGAAGGGTACCAGATGATGGCTTTGAGGTCTTTCCAGAGGATGTTCAGGACTTCTAGTTGATGTCTCCCAGTCAATGTCCCTGTGGCTAGTTTACTTTTATGTTGAACTCTATGATATGATGTAATAATGTAATGAATATCGATGTAATAAAGTACTTTACTTTGGTATTCTTTAATTTTTGAGTATATGTGTGTTTGGACATCCTGGGCACACACGTATGATGTGCTTAGTTTTGCTTTGCAAAACTGGGTGCTACAATCACCTACTTCATCAAGATTCTTATGCTCTTCTTGAGAGCCATTAGTTTCATCAAACTCCAAGTCATATGTTTCTTCAACTAGGCCGGAGGCTTTGTTAAATACTCGATATGCCTTGGACTTAAGATAATAGCCAAGAAGGAAACCAATGTCACAACGCCTTTGGAACTTGCCCAAGTGTTGACGCTTCTTGTAGATGTACACTTTGCATCCAAACACTCGAAAGAAGGATATATCCAGTTTCTTCCCATTCACAAGCTCATAGGGGGTCTTCTTGAGAAACCTTTGGACAAAGAGCCGGTTGGCCGCATAGCATGCGGTGTTGATTGCTTCGGCCCAAAACTTCTCGGGGTGTTGTACTCATCAAGCATTGATCTTGCAAGTGTGATAAGTGTTCAGTTCTTCCTCTCTACAATACCATTTTGTTATGGGGTATAGGTGGCGGACAACTCATGCTTGATCCCAACTTCATCATAATAGTCTTCAATCTTGGTGTTCACAAACTCGGTGCCATTGTCACTTCTTATCTTTTTGATCTTCACATCAAACTCATTTTGTGCTCTAGTTGAAAATTTCTTGAAGATGCCTTGTGTATCTTCCTTGTCTTGAAGAAAGAACACCCAAGTGTACCTAGAGTAGTCATCAACTACCACCATGCAAAAGAGATTGCCTCCAAGGCTAGCATAGGTGGTAGGTCCAAAAAGATCCATGTGGAGTAGCTCTAGGACTCTTGAGGTTGACATGAATGCTTTGGTGGGATGGGTGTTGGCCACTTGCTTGCCGGCTTGACATGCACTACACAATTTGTCCTTCCCAAACACCACATCCTTCACACCTCTAACCATCTCCTTCTTGACAAGTTTCTTCAAAGTTGACATTCCCACATGTGCTAATCTTCTATGCCATAGCCAACCCAAAGAGCTCTTGGAGAATAGACATGTTTGCAAACTAGCTTCATTTGAGGTGAAATCCACTAAGTAGAGGTTGTTGTGCCAAAACCCTTTGAATATCAATGATGAATCTTCAATCTTGGTCACAACTACCTCCTTTGGAGTGAAGAGACATTGGAAACCAAGATCACAAAGTTGACCAACCGATAGCAAGTTGAAGCTTAGAGATTGCACTAGCAAGACATTGGATATTGATTGATCATTAGAGATTGCCACTTTGCCAAGTCCTTGTACTTTGCCTTTTGAATTGTCCCCAAATGTAATCTTGTCTTGCCCTTCACAATCTTCCTCAAGTGTCCCCAAGATTGTGAAGGGCAAGACAAGATTAGTTGTGAAGGGCAACCACTATCATTCACCCAATGACTTCCACCGGTCTTGTAGTTCACCTACACACAAGCAACTTGGAATTAAGCTTGTTGTTTGGGAACCCACACTTGGCAAGGTCCCATAGCCTTGTCCACCAAATCCTTAGCAACCCATAGCACTTTGGGCTTGTTCTTCATCTTAGGACCGAGAAACACAACTAGGGGTCTACCCTTGGATTCCTTATTGATGATGAAGTGTGCATCATGAGCAAAGGGCCTTGTGTGCTTGGGAAAGGTATTGGGAGGTGGAGTCTTGCAATCATGAGCATAGTGACCAACTTGTCCACACTCAAAGCATATTCTTGGCTTGGGCTTTGGTTTGTCATAGTTGTTGCTTATGGCCTTGTTCTTGTAGTAGTTCTTTGCCTCAATCTTGACTTTGGCCTTCATGAGTTGGTTCTCCTTGAACCCAATACCGGTCTTGTCGGTCTTCATGATAGTGTTCATCAAGAGCTCACTTTGGAGGTTGTGACCCTTGGTGAACTTCTCAATTCCACTTGCAAGCTTGATCTTCTCAACCTTGAGCTTTGCATTTTCTTCTTTGAGAGAGTTGATCAAGGTGATTGCATCCTTGTCATCTTGCTTGGCCGACTTGATAGTGAAGGGCTTGTTGGCCTTGAGGTTGATTAGCTCTTCCTTGAGCTTGGAGTTCTCTTGCCTCATCTTCACATAGCCATCATACCTTTCGGCCTCAACTACCTTCTTGTCCTTGCACTTAGCATTTTGCTCACTAGCAACTTCATCAAGCAAGTCCTCACAAGAAGTAGCTATATGACACTTAACAACCGGGTTAATAGCAACACGTGTAGCAAGATCATTTGTAAGCAATTCATTAGCTACCACAAGTGTGTCATGTTCACTTCTAAATTGGTTGTAGTCATCTTTTAGCCAGTTATACCTTGTGTGGAGCTGTTGTGTTGACCTCTCAAGCTTATCATGTTTCTCATTAGCTTGCTTGAGTGAGGCTTTGAGCTCTCTTGGAGTTGGTTTTTTCGCGGTTTTTATTCCAGGACGAAAAATGGGATGAAAATATGTCGGGGAATGCCATTCTGGCCATGTTTGATTCCAAAATACTTGCAGTTGGTTTTTTCGCAACGGACACACCCAATCATACCCATTTTACCCAAAACTCCTGTATAGCGCGGTTTCGGGGGTGTTTGTTCCGGAACGAAAAATGAGATGAAAATCTGTAGGGGAATGCCATTGTGGCCACGTTTGGTACGAAAATACTTGCAGTTGGTTTTTTCGCAACGGACACACCCAATCATACCCATTTGACCCAAAACTCATGTTTAGCGTGGTTTCGCGGGTTTTTATTCCGGGACGAAAAATGGGATGAAAATATGTCGGGGAATGCCATTCTGGCAACATTTGATACGAAAATAATTGTAGTTGGTTTTTTCGCAACGGACACACCCAATCATCCCTATTTGACCTAAAACTCATGTTTAGCGCGGTTTCGGGGGTTTTTGTTCCGCGACGAAAAATGAGATGAAAATCTGTCGGGGAACGCCATTGTGGCAACGTTTGATACGAAAATACTTGGAGTTGGTTTTTTCGCAACGGACACACCCAATCATCCCCATTTGACCCAAAACTCATGTTTAGCGCGGTTTCGCGGTTTTTATTCCGCGACGAAAAATGGGATGAAAATATGTCGGGGAATGCCATTCTGGCAACGTTTGATACGAAAATACTTGCAGTTGGTTTTTTTCGCAACGGACACACCCAATCATCCCTATTTGACCCAAAACTCATGTTTACCGCGGTTTTGGGGGTTTTTGTTCCGGAACGAAAAATGGGATGAAAATATGTCGGGGAATGCCATTCTGGCCATGTTTGATTCCAAAATACTTGCAGTTGGTTTTTTTCGCAACGGACACACCCAATCATCCCCATTTGACCCAAAACTCATGTTTAGCGCGGTTTCGCGGGTTTTTATTCCGGGACGAAAAATGGGATGAAAATATGTCGGGGAATGCCATTCTGGCAACGTTTGATACGAAAATACTTGCAGTTGGTTTTTCGCAACGGACACACCCAATCATCCCTATTTGACCCAAAACTCATGTTTAGCGCGGTTTCGGGGGTTTTTGTTCTGCGACGAAAAATGAGATGAAAATCTGTCGGGGAACGCCATTGTGGCCACGTTTGATACCAAAATACTTGCAGTTGGTTTTTTCGCAATGGACACACCCAATCAGACCCATTTGACCGAAAACTCATGTTTAGCGCGGTTTCGGGGGTTTTTGTTCTGCGACGAAAAATGAGATGAAAATCTGTCAGGGAACGCCATTGTGGCCACGTTTGATACCAAAATACTTGCAGTTGGTTTTTTCGCAACGGACACACCCAATCATCCGTATTTGACCCAAAACTCATGTTTAGCGCGGTTTCACGGGTTTTTATATTCCGGCACGAAAAATGGATGAAAATATGTCGGGAATGCCATTCTGGGAACGTTTGATACGAAAATACTTGGAGTTGGTTTTTTCACAACGGACACAACAAATCATCCCCATTTGACCCAAAACTCATGTTTAGCGCGGTTTCGCGGGTTTTTATTCCGGGACGAAATATGGGATGAAAATATATCGGGGAATGCCATTCTGGCAACGTTTGATACGAATATACTTGAGTTGGTTTTTTCGCAACGGACACACCCAATCATCCCTATTTGACCCAAAACTCATGTTTAGCGCTGTTTCGGGGGTTTTTGTTTCGTGCCGAAAAATGAGATGAAAATCTGTCGGGGAACGCCATTGTGGCCACGTTTGATACCAAAATACTTGCAGTTGGTTTTTTCGTAACGGACACACCCAATCATACCCATTTGAGCCAAAACTCATGTTTAGCGCGGTTTCGGGGGTGTTTGTTCCGGAACGAAAAATGAGATGAAAATCTGTAGGGGAATGCCATTGTGGCCACGTTTGGTACGAAAATACTTGCAGTTGGTTTTTTCGCAACGGACACACATAATCATACCCATTTGACCCAAAACTCATGTTTAGCGCGGTTTCGCGGGTTTTTATTCCGAGACGAAAAATGGGATGAAAATATGTCGCGGAATGCCATTCTGGCAACGTTTGATACGAAAATACTTGCAGTTGGTTTTTTCGCAATGGACACACCCAATCATCCCTATTTGACCCAAAACTCCTGTTTAGCGCGGTTTCGGGGGTTTTTGTTCGGGAACAAAAAATGGGATGAAAATATGTCGGGGAATGCCATTCTAGCAACGTTTGGTACGAAAATACTTGCAGTTGGTTTTTTCGCAACGGACACCCCCAATCAGACCCATTTGACCCAAAACTCATGTTTAGCGCGGTTTTGCGGGTTTTTATTCCGGGACGAAAAATGGGATGAAAATATGTTGGGGAATGACATTCTGGCAACGTTTGATACGAAAATACTTGGAGTTGGTTTTTTCGCAACGGACACACCCAATCATCCCTATTTGACCCAAAACTCCTGTTTAGCGCGGTTTCGGGGGTTTTTGTTCCGGAACGAAAAATGGGATGAAAATATGTCGGGGTATGCCATTCTGGCAACGTTTGGTACGAAAATATTTGCAGTTGGTTTTTTCGCAACGGACACACCCAATCATACCCATTTGACCCAAAACTCATGTTTAGCGCGCTTTCGCGGGTTTTTATTCCGGGACGAAAAATGGGATGGAAATATGTCGGGGAATGCCATTCTGGCAACGTTTGATACGAAAATACTTGTAGTTGGTTTTTCACAACGGACACACCCAATCATCCCTATTTGACCCAAAACTCATGTTTAGCGCGGTTTCGGGGGTTTTTGTTCTGCGACAAAAAATGAGATGAAAATCTGTCGGGGAACGCCATTTTGGCCACGTTTGATACCAAAATACCTGCAGTTGGTTTTTTCGTAACGGACACACCCAATCCTACCCATTTGAGCCAAAACTCATGTTTAGCGCGGTTTTCGGGGGTGTTTGTTCCGGAACGAAAAATGAGATGAAAATCTGTAGGGAATGCCATTGTGGCCACGTTTGGTACGAAAATACTTGCAGTTGGTTTTTTCGCAACGGACACACCCAATCATACCCATTTGACCCAAAACTCATGTTTAGCGCGGTTTCGCGGGTTTTTATTCCGGGACGAAAAATGGATGAAAATATGTCGGGGAATGCCATTCTGGCAACGTTTGATACGAAAATACTTGCAGTTGGTTTTTTTCGCAACGGACACACCCAATCATCCGTATTTGACCCAAAGCTCCTGCTTAGCGCGGTTTCGGGGTTTTTGTTCCGCGACGAAAAATGGGATGAAAATATGTCGGGGAATGCCATTCTGGCCATGTTTGATTCCAAAATACTTGCAGTTGGTTTTTTCACAACGGACACACCCAATCATCCCCATTTGACCCAAAACTCATGTTTAGCGCGCTTTCGCGGTTTTTATTCCGGGACGAAAAATGGGATGAAAATCTGTCGGGGAATGCCATTCTGGCAACGTTTGATACGAAAATACTTGGAGTTGGTTTTTTTCGCAACAGACACACCCAATCATCCCTATTTGACCCAAAACTCCTGTTTAGCGCGGTTTCGGGGGTTTTTGTTCCGGAACGAAAAATGGGATGAAAATATGTCAGGGAATGCCATTCATGCAACGTTTGATACGAAAATACCTGGAGTTGGTTTTTTCGCAACGGACACACCCAATCATCCCTATTTGACCCAAAACTCATGTTTAGCGCGGTTTCGCGGGTTTTTATTCCGAGACGAAAAATGGGATGAAAATATGTCAGGGAATGCCATTCTGGCAACGTTTGATACGAAAATACTTGCAGCTGATTTTTCGCAACGGACACACCCAATCATCCCTATTTGACCCAAAACTCATGTTTAGCGCGGTTTCGGGGGTTTTTGTTCCGCGACGAAAAATGAGATGAAAATCTGTCGGGGAACACCGTTGTGGCCACGTTTGATACGAAAATACCTGCAGTTGGTTTTTTCGTAACGGACACACCCAATCATACCCATTTGACCCAAAACTCCTGTTTAGCGCGGTTTTGCGCGAGTTTTTCTTCCGGGACGAAAAATGGGATGAAAATCTGTCGGGGAATGCCATTCTGGCAACGTTTGATACGAAAATACTTGCAGTTGGTTTTTTCGCAACGGCCACACCCAATCATCCCGATTTGACCCAAAACTCATGTTTAGCGCGGTTTCGCGGGTTTTTATTCCGAGACGAAAAATGGGATGAAAATATGTCGGGGAATGCCATTCTGGCAACGTTTGATACGAAAATACTTGCCGCTGATTTTTCGCAACGGACCCACCCAATCATCCCTATTTGACCCAAAACTCATGTTTAGCGCGGTTTCGCGGGTTTTTATTCCGGGACGAAAAATGGATGAAAATATGTCGGGGAATGCCATTCTGGCAACGTTTGATACGAAAATACTTGGAGTTGGTTTTTTCGCAACGGACACAACAAATCATCCCCATTTGACCCAAAACTCATGTTTAGCGCGGTTTCGCGGGTTTTTATTCCGGGACGAAATATGGGATGAAAATATGTCGGGGAATGCCATTCTGGCAACGTTTGATACGAATATACTTGCAGCTGGTTTTTTCACAACGGACAGACCCAATCATCCGTATTTGACCCAAAACTCATGTTTAGCGCTGTTTCGGGGGTTTTTGTTCCGTGACGAAAAATGAGATGAAAATCTGTCGGGGAACGCCATTGTGGCCACGTTTGATACCAAAATACTTGCAGTTGGTTTTTTCGTAACGGACACACCCAATCATACCCATTTGAGCCAAAACTCATGTTTAGCGCGGTTTTGCGCGAGTTTTTCTTCCGGGACGAAAAATGGGATGAAAATCTGTCGGGGAATGCCATTCTGGCAACGTTTGATACGAAAATACTTGCAGTTGGTTTTTTCGCAACGGCCACACCCAATCATCCCGATTTGACCCAAAACTCATGTTTAGCGCGGTTTCGCGGGTTTTTATTCCGAGACGAAAAATGGGATGAAAATATGTCGGGGAATGCCATTCTGGCAACGTTTGATACGAAAATACTTGCCGCTGATTTTTCGCAACGGACCCACCCAATCATCCCTATTTGACCCAAAACTCATGTTTAGCGCGGTTTCGCGGGTTTTTATTCCGGGACGAAAAATGGGATGAAAATATGTCGGGGAATGCCATTCTGGCAACGTTTGATACGAAAATACTTGAGTTGGTTTTTTCGCAACGGACACAACAAATCATCCCCATTTGACCCAAAACTCATGTTTAGCGCGGTTTCGCGGGTTTTTATTCCGGGACGAAATATGGGATGAAAATATGTCGGGGAATGCCATTCTGGCAACGTTTGATACGAATATACTTGCAGCTGGTTTTTTCACAACGGACAGACCCAATCATCCGTATTTGACCCAAAACTCATGTTTAGGCGCTGTTTCGGGGGTTTTTGTTCCGTGACGAAAAATGAGATGAAAATCTGTCGGGAACGCCATTGTGCCACGTTTGATACCAAAATACTTGCAGTTGGTTTTTTTCGTAACGACACACCCAATCATACCCATTTGAGCCAAAACTCATGTTTAGCGCGGTTTCGGGGTGTTTTGTTCCGGAACGAAAAATGAGATGAAAATCTATAGGGGAATGCCATTGTGGCCACGTTTGGTACGAAAATACTTGCAGTTGGTTTTTTCGCAACGGACACACCCAATCATATCCATTTGACCCAAAACTCATGTTTAGCGCGCTTTCGCGGTTTTTATTCCGGGACGAAAAATGGGATGAAAATCTGTCGGGGAATGCCATTCTGGCAACGTTTGATACGAAAATACTTGGAGTTGGTTTTTTCGCAACAGACACACCCAATCATCCCTAGTTGACCCAAAACTCCTGTTTAGCGCGGTTTCGGGGGTTTTTGTTCGGAACGAAAAATGGGATGAAAATATGTCAGGGAATGCCATTCATGCAACGTTTGATACGAAAATACCTGGGGTTGGTTTTTTCGCAACGGACACACCCAATCATCCCTATTTGACCCAAAACTCATGTTTAGCGCGGTTTCGCGGGTTTTTATTCCGAGACGAAAAATGGGATGAAAATATGTCGGGGAATGCCATTCTGGCAACGTTTGATACGAAAATACTTGCAGCTGATTTTTCGCAACGGACACACCCAATCATCCCTATTTGACCCAAAACTCATGTTTAGCGCGGTTTCGGGGTTTTTGTTCCGCGACGAAAAATGAGATGAAAATCTGTCGGGGAACACCATTGTGGCCACGTTTGATACCAAAATACTTGCAGTTGGTTTTTTCGTAACGGACACACCCAATCATACCCATTTGACCCAAAACTCCTGTTTAGCGCGGTTTCGCGAGTTTTTCTTCCGGGACGAAAAATGGGATGAAAATATGTCGGGGAATGCCATTCTGGCAACGTTTGATACGAAAATACTTGGAGTTGGTTTTTTCGCAACGGACACACATAATCATACCCATTTGACCCAAAACTCATATTTAGCGCGGTTTCGCGGGTTTTTATTCCGGGACGAAAAATGGATGAAAATATGTTGGGGAATGCCATTCTGGCAACGTTTGATACAAAATACTTGGAGTTGGTTTTTTTCGCAACGGACACACCCAATCATCCCTATTTGACCCAAAACTCCTGTTTAGCGCGGTTTCGGGGTTTTTGTTCCGGAACGAAAAATGGGATGAAAATATGTCGGGGTATGCCATTCTGGCAACGTTTGGTACGAAAATATTTGCAGTTGGTTTTTTCGCAACGGACACACCCAATCATACCCATTTGACCCAAAACTCATATTTAGCGCGCTTTCGCGGGTTTTTATTCCGGGACGAAAAATGGGATGAAAATATGTCGGGGAATGCCATTCTGGCAACGTTTGATACGAAAATACTTGGAGTTGGTTTTTTTCGCAACAGACACACCCAATCATCCCTATTTGACCCAAAACTCCTGTTTAGGGCGGTTTCGGGGGTTTTTTGTTCCGGAACGAAAAATGGGATGAAAATATGTCAGCGAATGCCATTCATGCAACGTTTGATACGAAAATACCTGTGGGTTGGTTTTTTTCGCAACGGACACACCCAATTCATCCCTATTTGACCCAAAACTCATGTTTAGCGCGGTTTCGCGGGTTTTTATTCCGAGACGAAAAATGGGATGAAAATATGTCGGGGTATGCCATTCTGGCAACGTTTGGTACGAAAATACTTGCAGTTGGTTTTTTCGCAACGGACACACCCAATCATATCCATTTGACCCAAAACTCATGTTTAGCGCGCTTTCGCGGTTTTTATTCCG
Organism: Microstegium vimineum; assembly: GCA_022036555.1. Taxonomy (NCBI): domain Eukaryota; kingdom Viridiplantae; phylum Streptophyta; class Magnoliopsida; order Poales; family Poaceae; genus Microstegium; species Microstegium vimineum. Next base: position 18,009,617 of record CM039138.1, on the reverse strand, counting down.
GGACGAAAAATGGGATGAAAATCTGTCGGGGAATGCCATTCTGGCAACGTTTGATACGAAAATACTTGGAGTTGGTTTTTTCGCAACAGACACACCCAATCATCCCTATTTGACCCAAAACTCCTGTTTAGGGCGGTTTCGGGGGTTTTTGTTCCGGAACGAAAAATGGGATGAAAATATGTCAGCGAATGCCATTCATGCAACGTTTGATACGAAAATACCTGGGGTTGGTTTTTTCGCAACGGACACACCCAATCATCCCTATTTGACCCAAAACTCATGTTTAGCGCGGTTTCGGGGGTTTTTGTTCCGCGACGAAAAATGAGATGAAAATCTATCGGGGAACGGCATTGTGGCCACGTTTGATACCAAAATACTAGCAGTTGGTTTTTTCGTAACGGACACACCCAATCTTCCCCATTTGACCCAAAACTCATGTTTAGCGCGGTTTCGCGGGTTTTTATTCCGGGACGAAAAATGGGATGAAAATATGTCGGGGAATGCCATTCTGGCAACGTTTGATTCCAAAATACTTGCAGTTGGTTTTTTCGCAACGGACACACCCAATCATCCCCATTTGACCCAAAACTCATGTTTAGCGCGGTTTCGGGGTTTTTTGTTCCGGGACGAAAAATGGGATGAAAATATGTCGGGGAATGCCATTCTGGCCATGTTTGATTCCAAAATACTTGCAGTTGGTTTTTTCGCAACGGACACACCCAATCATACCCATTTGACCCAAAACTCATGTTTAGCGCGGTTTGGCGGTTTTTATTCCGGGACGAAAAATGGGATGAAATTATGTCGGGAATGCCATTCTGGCAACGTTTGATACGAAAATACTTGTAGTTGGTTTTTTCGCAACGGACACACCCAATCATCCCTATTTGACCCAAAACTCCTGTTTAGCGCGGTTTCGGGGTTTTTGTTCCGAGACGAAAAATGGGATGAAAATATGTCGGGGAATGCCATTCTGGCAACGTTTGATACGAAAATACTTGCCGCTGATTTTTCGCAACGGACACACCCAATCATCCCTATTTGACCCAAAACTCATGTTTAGCGCGGTTTCGCGGGTTTTTATTCCGGGACGAAAAATGGGATGAAAATATGTCGGGGAACGCCATTGTGGCCACGTTTGATACCAAAATACTTGCAGTTGCTTTTTTCGTAACGGACACACCCAATCATACCCATTTGACCCAAAACTCATGTTTAGCGCGGTTTCGGGGGTGTTTGTTCCGGAACAAAAAATGAGATGAAATTATGTCGGGGAATGCCATTGTGGCCACGTTTGGTACGAAAATACTTGGAGTTGGTTTTTTCGCAACGGACACACCCAATCATCCCTATTTGACCCAAAACTCATGTTTAGCGTGGTTTCGCGGTTTTTATTCCGGGACGAAAAATGGGATGAAAATATGTCGGGGAATGCCATTCTGGCAACGTTTGATACGAAAATACTTGCAGTTGGTTTTTTCGCAACGGACACACCCAATCATCCCTATTTGACCCAAAACTCATGTTTAGCGCTGTTTCGGGGGTTTTTGTTCCGTGACGAAAAATGAGATGAAAATCTGTCGGGGAACGCCATTGTGGCCACGTTTGATACCAAAATACTTGCAGTTGGTTTTTTCGTAACGGACACACCGAATCATACCCATTTGAGCCAAAACTCATGTTTAGCGCGGTTTTGGGCGTGTTTGTTCCGGAACGAAAAATGAGATGAAAATCTGTAGGGGAATGCCATTGTGGCCACGTTTGGTACGAAAATACTTGCAGTTGGTTTTTTCGCAACGGACACACATAATCATACCCATTTGACCCAAAACTCATGTTTAGCGCGGTTTCGCGGGTTTTTATTCCGGGACGAAAAATGGGATGAAAATATGTTGGGGAATGCCATTCTGGCAACGTTTGATACGAAAATACTTGGAGTTGGTTTTTTCGCAACGGACACACCCAATCATCCCTATTTGACCCAAAACTCCTGTTTAGCGCGGTTTCGGGGTTTTTGTTCCGGAACGAAAAATGGGATGAAAATATGTCGGGGTATGCCATTCTAGCAACGTTTGGTACGAAAATATTTGCAGTTGGTTTTTTCGCAACGGACACACCCAATCATACCCATTTGAGCCAAAACTCATGTTTAGCGCGCTTTCGTGGGTTTTTATTCCGGGACGAAAAATGGGATGAAATTATGTCGGGGAATGCCATTCTGGCAACGTTTGATACGAAAATACTTGTAGTTGGTTTTTTGCAACGGACACACCCAATCATCCCTATTTGACCCAAAACTCATGTTTAGCGCGGTTTCGGGGTTTTTGTTCTGCGACAAAAAATGAGATGAAAATCTGTCGGGGAACGCCATTGTGGCCACGTTTGATACCAAAATACTTGCAGTTGGTTTTTTCGTAACGGACACACCCCATCATACCCATTTGACCCAAAACTCATGTTTAGCGCGGTTTCGGGGGTGTTTGTTCCGGAACGAAAAATGAGATGAAAATCTGTAGGGAATGCCATTGTGGCCACGTTTGGTACGAAAATACTTGCAGTTGGTTTTTTCGCAACGGACACACCCAATCATATCCATTTGACCCAAAACTCATGTTTAGCGCGCTTTCGCGGTTTTTATTCCGGGACGAAAAATGGGATGAAAATCTGTCGGGGAATGCCATTCTGGCAACGTTTGATACGAAAATACTTGGAGTTGGTTTTTTCGCAACAGACACACCCAATCATCCCTATTTGACCCAAAACTCCTGTTTAGGGCGGTTTCGGGGGTTTTTGTTCCGGAACGAAAAATGGGATGAAAATATGTCAGGGAATGCCATTCATGCAACGTTTGATACGAAAATACCTGGGGTTGGTTTTTTCGCAACGGACACACCCAATCATCCCTATTTGACCCAAAACTCATGTTTAGCGCGGTTTCGCGGGTTTTTATTCCGAGACGAAAAATGGGATGAAAATATGTCGGGGAATGCCATTCTGGCAACGTTTGATACGAAAATACTTGCAGCTGATTTTTCGCAACGGACACACCCAATCATCCCTATTTGACCCAAAACTCATGTTTAGCGCGGTTTCGGGGGTTTTTGTTCCGCGACGAAAAATGAGATGAAAATCTGTCGGGAACACCATTGTGGCCACGTTTGATACCAAAATACTTGCAGTTGGTTTTTTCGTAACGGACACACCCAATCATACCCATTTGACCCAAAACTCCTGTTTAGCGCGGTTTCGCGAGTTTTTATTCCGGGACGAAAAATGGGATGAAAATATGTCGGGGAATGCCATTCTGGCAACGTTTGATACGAAAATACTTGCAGTTGGTTTTTTCGCAACGGACACACCCAATCATCCCGATTTGACCCAAAACTCATGTTTAGCGCGGTTTCGCAGGTTTTTATTCCGAGACGAAAAATGGGATGAAAATATGTCGGGGAATGCCATTCTGGCAACGTTTGATACGAAAATACTTGCCGCTGATTTTTCGCAACGGACACACCCAATCATCCCTATTTGACCCAAAACTCATGTTTAGCGTGGTTTCGCGGGTTTTTATTCCGGGACGAAAAATGGGATGAAAATATGTCGGGGAATGCCATTCTGGCAACGTTTGATACGAAAATACTTGGAGTTGGTTTTTTTCGCAACGGACACAACAAATCATCCCTATTTGACCCAAAACTCATGTTTAGCGCGGTTTCGGGGGTTTTTGTTCCGGAACGAAAAATGGGATGAAAATATGTCAGGGAATGGCATTCATGCAACGTTTGATACGAAAATACCTGGAGTTGGTTTTTTCGCAACGGACACACCCAATCATCCCTATTTGACCCAAAACTCATGTTTAGCGCGGTTTCGCGGGTTTTTATTCCGAGACGAAAAATGGGATGAAAATATGTCGGGGAATGCCATTCTGGCAACGTTTGATAGAAAATACTTGCAGCTGATTTTTCGCAACGGACACACCCAATCATCCCTATTTGACCCAAAACTCATGTTTAGCGCGGTTTCGGGGTTTTTGTTCCGCGACGAAAAATGAGATGAAAATCTGTCGGGGAACGCCATTGTGGCCACGTTTGATACCAAAATACTTGCAGTTGGTTTTTTCGAACGGACACACCCAATCATACCCATTTGACCCAAAACTCTGTTTAGCGCGGTTTCGGGTTTTTTTTCCGGACGAAAAATGGGATGAAAATATGTCGGGGAATGCCATTTGGCACGTTTGATACGAAAATACTTGCAGTTGGTTTTTTCGCAACGGACACACCCAATCATCCCATTTGACCCAAAACTCATGTTTAGCGGGTTTCGCGGTTTTTATTCCGAGACGAAAAATGGGATGAAAAATGTCGGGAATGCCATTCTGGCAACGTTTGATACGAAAATACTTGCGAGTGTTTTTCGCAACGGACACACCCAATCATCCCTATTTGACCCAAAACTCATGTTTAGCGGGTTTCGGGGTTTTTATTCCGGACGAAAAATGGGATGAAAATATGTCGGGAATGCCATTCTGCAACGTTTGATACGAAAATACTTGGAGTTGGTTTTTTCGCAACGGACACACCCAATCATCCCTATTTGACCCAAAACTCATGTTTAGCGCGGTTTCGGGGTTTTTGTTCCGGAACGAAAAATGGGATGAAAATATGTCGGGGAATGCCATTCATGCAACGTTTGATACGAAAATACCTGGAGTTGGTTTTTTCGCAACGGACACACCCAATCATCCCTATTTGACCCAAAACTCATGTTTACGCGGTTTGGGGTTTTTTTCCGAACGAAAAATGGGATGAAAATATGTCGGGAATGCCATTCTGGCCGTTTGATTGAAAATACTTGCAGTGGTTTTTTCGCAACGGACACACCCAATCATCCCATTTGACCAAAACTCATGTTTAGCGCGGTTTCGCGGTTTTTGTTCCGGACGAAAAATGAGATGAAAATTGTCGGGAAGCCATTGTGGCCACGTTTGATACAAAATACTTGCAGTTGGTTTTTTCGAACGGACACACCCAATCATCCCATTTGACCCAAAACTCATGTTTAGCGCGGTTTCGGGTTTTTCCGGGACAAAAATGGATGAAAATTTGGGGAATGCCATTTGGCACGTTTGTACGAAAATACTTGCAGTTGGTTTTTTCGCAACGGACACACCCAATCATCCCATTTGACCCAAAACTCTGTTAGCGGGTTTCGGGTTTTTTTCCGGACGAAAAATGGATGAAAATTGTCGGGGAATGCCATTCTGGCAACGTTTGTACGAAAATACTTGGAGTTGGTTTTTTCGCAACGACACACCCAATCATCCCATTTGACCCAAAACTCTGTTTAGCGCGGTTTCGGGGTTTTTTTGGAGAAAAATGGGATAAAATATGTCGGGGAATGCCATTCTGCAAGTTTGATCAAAATACTGAGTTGGTTTTTTCGCAACGGACACACCCAATCATCCCATTTTACCCAAAACTCCTGTTTAGCGCGGTTTCGGGGGTTTTGTTCCGGAACGAAAAATGGATGAAAATTGTGGGGAATGCCATTATGCAACGTTTGTACGAAAATACTTGAGTTGGTTTTTCGCAACGGACACACCCAATCATCCCATTTGACCCAAAACTCATGTTTACGCGGTTTGGGGTTTTTTTCCGGACGAAAAATGGGATGAAAATATGTCGGGGAATGCCATTCTGGCCAGTTTGATTCGAAATACTTGCAGTTGGTTTTTTTGCAACGACACACCCAATCATCCCCATTTGACCAAAACTCTGTTTAGCGCGGTTTCGGGGTTTTTTTCCGGACGAAAAATGGGATGAAAATATGTCGGGAATGCCATTCTGGCAGTTTGATCAAAATACTTGTAGTTTGTTTTTCGCAACGGACACACCCAATCATCCCATTTGACCCAAAACTCATGTTTAGCGCGGTTTCGCGGTTTTATTCCGGACGAAAAATGGGATGAAAATATGTCGGGGAATGCCATTCTGCAGTTTGATCAAAATACTTGCAGTTGGTTTTTTCGCAACGGACACACCCAATCTACCCATTTGACCCAAAACTCCTGTTTAGCGCGGTTTCGGGGGTTTGTTCCGGAACAAAAATGGATGAAAATTGTGGGGAATGCCATTTGGCAACGTTTGGTACGAAAATACTTGCAGTTGGTTTTTTCGCAACGGACACACCCAATCATCCCTTTGACCCAAAACTCTGTTAGCGCGTTTCGCGGGTTTTTATTCTGGGAAAAAAATGGGATAAAATATGTCGGGAATGCCATTCTGGCCATGTTGATCAAAATACTTGCAGTTGGTTTTTTTCGCAACGGACACACCCAATCATACCCATTTACCCAAACTCCTGTTTAGCGCGGTTTCGGGGGTTTTGTTCCGGAACAAAAATGGATGAAAATTGTGGGGAATGCCATTTGGCACGTTTGGTAGAAAATACTTGCAGTTGGTTTTTTCGCAACGGACACACCCAATCATACCCATTTGACCCAAACTCATGTTTAGCGCGGTTTCGCGGGTTTTTATTCCGGACGAAAAATGGGATGAAAATATGTCGGGAATGCCATTCTGGCAACGTTTGATACGAAAATACTTGAGTTGGTTTTTTCGCAACGACACACCCAATCATCCGTTTTGACCCAAAACTCCTGTTTAGCGCGGTTTCGGGGTTTTTGTTCCGGACGAAAAATGGGATGAAAATATGTCGGGAAGCCATTTGGCCATGTTTGATCCAAAATACTTCAGTTGTTTTTCGAACGGACACACCCAATCATCCCCATTTGACCCAAAACTCATGTTTAGCGCGGTTTCGGGGTTTTTTCCAGGACAAAAATGGATGAAAATGTGGGGAATGCCATTCTGGCCATGTTTGATTCCAAAATACTTAGTTGTTTTTTCGCAACGGACACACCCAATCACCCATTTACCCAAACTCTGTTTAGCGCGGTTTCGGGGGTTTTGTTCCGGAACGAAAATGGATGAAAATTGTAGGGGAATGCCATTTGGCCAGTTTGTCAAAATACTTGCAGTTGGTTTTTTCGCAACGGACACACCCAATCATACCCATTTGACCCAAAACTCCTGTTTAGCGCGTTTGCGGTTTTTATTCCGGGACAAAAAATGGGATGAAAATATGTCGGGAATGCCATTCTGGCAACGTTTGATACAAAATACTTGCAGTTGGTTTTTTCGCAACGACACACCCATCATCCCTATTTGACCCAAAACTCTGTTTACGCGGTTTGGGGGTTTTTGTTCCGGAACAAAAAATGGGATGAAAATATGTCGGGAATGCCATTCTGGCCGTTTGTACAAAATACTTGCAGTTGGTTTTTTTCGCAACGGACACACCCAATCATCCCTATTTGACCCAAAACTCATGTTTAGCGCGGTTTCGCGGGTTTTTATTCCGGACGAAAAATGGGATGAAAATATGTCGGGGAATGCCATTCTGGCAACGTTTGATACGAAAATACTTGCAGTTGGTTTTTCGCAACGGACACACCCAATCATCCCTATTTGACCCAAAACTCATGTTTAGCGCGGTTTCGGGGTTTTTGTTCCGGACGAAAAATGGGATGAAAATATGTCGGGGAACGCCATTGTGGCCACGTTTGATACCAAAATACTTGCAGTTGTTTTTTCGTAACGGACACACCCAATCATACCCATTTGACCCAAAACTCATGTTTAGCGCGGTTTCGGGGTTTTGTTCCGGGACAAAATGGATGAAAATTGTCGGGGAATGCCATTCTGGCACGTTTGATTCCAAAATACTTGCAGTTGGTTTTTTCGCAACGGACACACCCAATCATCCCATTTGACCAAAACTCATGTTTAGCGCGGTTTCGGGTTTTTGTTCCGGAACGAAAAATGGGATGAAAATATGTCGGGGAATGCCATTCTGGCATGTTTGATTCCAAAAATACTTGCAGTTGGTTTTTTCGCAACGGACACACCCAATCATCCCATTTGACCCAAAACTCATGTTTAGCGCGGTTTGCGGTTTTTTATTCCGGGACGAAAAATGGGATGAAAATATGTCGGGGAATGCCATTCTGGCAACGTTTGATACGAAAATACTTGAGTTGGTTTTTTTTCGCAACGGACACAACCAATCATCCCTATTTGACCCAAAACTCATGTTTACGCGGTTTTGGGGTTTTTTGTTCCGGAACGAAAAATGGGATGAAAATATGTCGGGAATGCCATTCTGGCCAGTTTGATTCCAAATACTTGAGTTGGTTTTTTCGCAACGGACACACCCAATCATCCCCATTTGACCCAAAACTCATGTTTAGCGCGGTTTCGGGGGTTTTTGTTCCGGAACGAAAAATGGGATGAAAATATGTCGGGAATGCCATTCTGGCCACGTTTGATACGAAAATACTTGCAGTTGGTTTTTTCGCAACGGACACACCCAATCATCCCATTTGACCCAAAACTCATTTTACCCCGGTTTTGGGGTTTTTTTTCCG